>CM053272.1:30171064-30344909 GCA_028583415.1 Protea cynaroides | reverse complement strand
CTCAAGTATGAATATCTTTAACTTAACATCAATCCTTTTTATATTCACGTAAACAAGAATTTGATGTATTCTATATTGGCACATGCATACAACCACTGTAATTACCCTGAACTACAAAGAATGGTATCATCCATACTAAAATAAAATCGAATCAAAGAACCCAACCTCAAGAAATCAGATCTTTAGTTAGAGAAAACAGTCTCAAAACAGTACAATCCATCAAACTCGGGTGCAAACCTCGGCAGCCACTTCTGTGGCTTTGATGAATTCTTCTCCCTCTCCTCCACTGTTCTTTAAACCTTATTTTGAGCTGATCCAACTTTAGCTTCCTCTTTAGATTGAATCAATGAAGAACCCACTGCGACACCAAAGAATTCAGCGCAGACGGCATCGAATGAACTGAAAATCGGCATCATGATTGAAACAAAAAAAGTGGTCCAGATCGATGAATCTCGACCGAAGCAAAGAACTTCTTTGATTTCTCTTTCTCAAAGGGTAAGAAAAGCAGAGATAAATAAACTTCTACGCTTTGGTTTTGAGAACGAGAAGAAGAATTCATGGATTTTATATGATGAGACAGAGGCTGTTTCGTATGTCTGTCCTAGATCAGTGAGCGCATGTCGTCTCCTGCACATGTGGGCTTTCGGGGTGAAGAAGATGAATGTGAATCCTATGAAACCAACTGGAAGTTTCGCTTTAAGTGGGCGGACCGCTGAAGGTCTGAAGGGCTGAAGGGCTGAAGGACTGGGTCAACTCGGTTTCCTTCCCACGGTATGATTTGACGATTCCTTCTCCTTCTCCTTCTCCTTCGGATCTAAATCTTCTCCTGCGGCAGAAGGGTCCTGTGGCTGATCCAAGGGGTTGGGATCAGTCCACCCGCCTACCAATCCATGGAGAGGTGGGCCGGCTGAAATCACGCCCTTGGCAAACGGCAGGTCAAGAGACGATTTGGTTGCTTCTCCTTCTGTGATTTGGTTCTCACTTACAAAGAGATTTTTTTTTTTTTTTTGGGACTTAAAAAAGTCCTACTCTCCATGTTAAGCAAATTCTAAGGATTAATCCAAGGCTCTACCAGTGGGCCCCGCTACGACTGGGGATGAGGGGTTGTAGGATCCAAATCGTCTCATGTGAGACTTTCCGCAGGAGACATAGATGCATCATTCGGATGCACCACACATGGCTGGTACTAGATCGAACACTCAACAATCAAGCAAGTGCATAATGTGGAAAACTAATTGAATTGCATCCAATCAAATATTCTTTCTTGAATCTGAGAAGGATTGACAACTCCATCTCAATCTTGATTTTTCAACCCAGCATGTTTCAGAGGGGAAAGGGAGGGCAGAGGAAGAAGGAAGGGTTATCCAGAAGAAACTTGAGAGAGAGAGAGAGAGAGAGAGAGAGAGAGAGAGAGAGAGAGAGAGAGTTGGAGGATAAAGGAGATCAAGGAAGACGAAATCATTTCAAAGGGTTTGCTTTGGGTAGGAAACAAAGTTCTTCTTCTTCCTTTGCCCTCTCTTTCTTCTTCTTCGAGGAGAACTCAACCCAGATTGGCCTGAAATATCAGCGCCATTGATGCAGGATTATAACACCAGTAAAAGTCGAGAGAGTATAAGAAGACAGAAACTCAAAAATCGAATAAATGGAAAAATAAAACAGAACAAGAAGAAGAAGAAAGAAAAAAAAAAAAAAAAAAAAACTGGAAAGAAGAAGAGGAAGAGAACTTAGAAAGTCAGAAGTAGAAGAAAAGAAAAAGAGGCAACAAAGATCAAAAAAAAAAGAAAAAAAGGCACGAAGAAAAAGATATCAGAATCGTAGAAGTCTAGAAGAAGAAAAGTAAAAAAAAAAGGTGGGGAAAATGAAGAAGGATGAGAATAGAGATGAGTTTTAGCCCAACTAGAAGAGGAAGAAAGGAACAAAGGGGTTTTGTGGGTCTGTCAACTTGGGGTTAAGGGTTGAGAGAGCAGAGTGAGATGGAGAAGAAATAGAGGGAATGATAGGAAGAATCAGGAAAGTGAGAGAGAGGGATTTCTGGGCAAAATAGATAGAGAGAAATTAAAGAGAAGAAGTGGGTTGGGAGTGCCGTCGATTGCTGGATTTCTTCTTCAAAAAATGGGGTCTTGAGAAGACCGAAAAGAAAGTGAGAGAGGACTGCTAGAGGGGTATCAACTGCGGTAAGGAGAGGGACTGGTTGCCGACTGCAGGAAAACTTAAGAGGAACAGAGAAAATCGCAGAGGGTGAAGGATTGGGAGCTCATAGTTGGTTTCATTCGGAATGATCAAGGAAAAGGGTTTAGGAATTCATAATCAAAGAAGAAGGGATGTCAGAAATCAGAATCGAAGTAACAGAAAAAAAGGAAAGAACAAAAAGTGGGTCTTCTTTTTCCTTTGCCCTCTCTCTCTCTTTCTCTTCTCGTATAACGGAAACCATAAACAACCTTCTTCTTCTTCCTCTGCCCTCTCTCTTTGGGGAGAACTCAAACCAGATTTTTTTTTTTTTTTGATAAAAATTCAAACCAGATTGGATCCCTCTCCTTCTTCCTCTGCCCTCTCTCTCTCTCTCTCTCTCTCTCTCTCTCTGTCTCTCTCTCTCTCTCTCTCTCTCTCTCTCTCTCTCTCTCTCTCTCACTTCGAGAAGATCGCATTTCATCTTCCTCCACCCTCCCTCTCTCTCCCCCCTGTGAAACACTATATGATGCTTATCGTTCAGGATTGTGTCTCCTACATCGGGATTTTGTGAGCCGTTGGATAAAAGAATCTTCAAGTGTCATACATCAGAGAATGGCAGCAACGTCTCCTACGAATACCCTCACAGGAGACGATTTGGATCCGAGGGTTGTACTAAGTCCAACTTCGATGTCTCAATTTCGTCTATGATAAGCAAACTCTAAGGATTAATCCAAGACTCTACCGATGGGCCTGGCTCCAACTAGGGGTGGGGGTTGTACGGCTGCAAGAAATCCAAGTCTCTATCTATGCCTTTCGAACTTGAAGAAACATAGATTCCAACCTAATGCGTTCCCCACAAACCAGAATATTGGGATTATCCCATTTTTTTTATTTATCAAAAACGCTAGGGATTAATCCAAGACTCTACCATTGGGCCCGGCTGCGGCTCTAGGGTGGAGGGCCTGCACAGTTGCTGGAAATCCAAGTCTCTATCTGTGCCTTTCGAACGTGAACACAAACATAGATTCAAACTTAATGCATTCCCCACAAACTAGAATATTGGGATTTACCTATTTTTTATTTATTAATTTTTAGTATTTTGCACCAACTCAAATTTTCAATACATAAATATAAGGGCCGCCTCCATGGACCTACTCAGTGCACGAAGCTTCCGCCATTGAAGTGTCACGAATTCAACATCGGTAATCATTTTAGCAGCATAAGGTAGTAGTTGGTAGTCGATGGGAGTGTTTGGTCGTTTCGGAAACTAATCTGATTGGTTGGTATTAGTCCGATCTGATTGGAAAGGCATTTTTTGGAATCGTCCTGTTGGGTATGCATATCCCCAGCCAATGGAAGTGCAAAATGTGGATGTCCTTAAAACCCTTAAGTTATGGGGGGCAAGATCGGCTTTTCACCAAAAGATCACTTTCAAAAGTACAACCGTCATTAATATAACACTTAATATAAGGGCAAAATCGTCCATTGAAATTTCGCATTATGCTCCAAAGACGCAGGGAACCCACTATTGATGTAACCAGTATGAACCCTATATATAGTTCCAAAATTCAAGGTTAAATCACTTTTTAATTTAATATTTTATTGTTTTACTTACCGGCTCTAACACAGCTACCTTAATATCATTTGTTACCTAGAGTCCAAATTTAAGCATCGGAACGATTCCAGGACTATAAACTCGACCTCCTTTGCCATGTTCTTGTTGTTTGCTAGTTGACTCAGCTTGAAAGGACCTTGGTGTCGATGTCTGCACCTCCTTTGTGTACGAGTGCAAGTGTACATGTCTTCCTACGGCGATTATTAATAAACACCGCTAAATACACATCATTCTTATTATTCACAGGTATATAGCGGTGCTCATTAAAAAATGCCGCTAAATATAGCTTTTTAAAAAATTATTTGATGTTTCTTTATGTCATCGTCTCATCCTGTAACCAGTTGAAGCATAACCACATAATATGAAGCGAATAACTACAATATAGCATCAACCTGATTGGTAACCTTCTACCATCAAATCTGCTCTTATGACCACATTTGATATCTTTTATGTACGTCCACATGAAGTTGTGTGCTCAAACAGCAAATTAGGTTTTTATATCTGATGACAGTTCATCTTGTTTCAATTTTACTTTCCTTTTTACCTGAAGCATGATCCATTAATGCCACCAGGAACCCTGATGCTGAGTTTGTCTATGGTGCGCACTGAACATATTGATCCAGTGAAAGCTGTAAATCCTGGTCTAGTATATGAAGCTTTAGAAGACGATGACTACATCAAATTCCTCTGCAATATTATTGGTTGGGATTCCATTGCCTTCATTATGGATTCAATATTGAAACTTGAAAGAGTCTAATTTATTATATTATCTAAATAAGTATGTATACAACAACTGTAATTATCCTGAACTACAAAGAATGGTACAATCTGTTCAAAAACAAAATCATATCAAAGAACCCAACCCCAAGAAATCAGATCTTTAGTGAGAGATAACAGTCTCAAAACAGTGCAATCCATCAAACTCGGGAGCAAACCTCGGCAGCCACTTCTGTGGACTTCCAACTGGAACTGCGGGCTTTGATGAATTCTTCTCCCTCTCCTCCACAGTTTTCAAAACCTTATTTTGGGTTGATCCTATCTCAGCTTCATCTTTAAGTTGAATCAGTGAAGAACGTACTCCATGACCAAAGAATTCGGCACAGACGACATCGAATGAACTGAAAATCGACATCATGATTGAAACAAACTAGGAGGTGAGATAACGAAGATCTTCGAATTTTTATTCTCAAAGGGCAGAAGAAGGTGAGATAGAGAAACTTTCAGGTTTGGGTTCTGAGAATGTTAAGAAAGAGTTCAAGGATTTTATAGCGATGAGATAAGGGCTGTTACACATGAATATGAATCCAACTGGAAGTTTCGCTTCTGGTTGGCGCGGAAGGGCCAAATGACTGAATCAACTGGTTCTCCTTCCAAGGAGGGTTTTTTTATTTGACTTCTTTTTCTGCGAAAGACTCTTGACTAATAAAACGATACCTTAAGTTCAGACCATTTCCACGTACTTGTCTTTGTGATGTGGGACCTGATAAATATGGACAGCGATAGAGATGAACAAACGCAGATTCCAACCTAACGCAGCCCTCAACAATCAAAATATTGGGATTTTGTGAACGTTAATGGATTGTTTTCTATCTGATGACTACAACTCAACTCATCTTGTATTTATTTATTAATTTTTAAATATTTATCAATATTTTTTTTAAATATTTATCAATATTTTTTTTAAATATGTAAATATAAGCACTGCCTTTATAAGTCTTAATCGACGCACGAGGCTTCCACTATTGAAAAATTGGAAATCTAATTTTAGTCATGGTTTGACAGCATAAGATAGTAGTTGATAGTACAGCTGGAAAGACATTTTTTTGGAATAGATCCCAAGGATATGGATTGGATATTATTTCATTAAAAAATAAATTTAATTTTATATTTTTAGTAGTCATGGATGATTGACAACTAATATTGAATATTAAAAAAATTAGAATAATAGCTTTCGGATTGGAGTAGATCCACCAGATGATCTGGAATAGTATCAGACAGATCATCAAAATCCATGAGGAATCAGAATTGGATTAGGATTGGGATTGAGATCGACCATGTGTATTTCTTTTCCTTTTATTTTCACATATTTAAGGGGAAAAAAACTATCATAAAAGTAAGGGAAAAGAAAATACATGTTACCTATGTGTATTTCGCTCTCACATCCTTTTTTTTCTCTCTCTTTTCTTTGAAATCTGTGCCATTTTTCCTTTTAGTGATCGGCTATCGACTCTTTCAGTACTCTTAATTTTCGCAATAGTATAAGATTCTTATATACCGAGCTAAGGTATAAATCTTCTTCCCAATAAATAATTACCAAAAGAGGTCAAATTGGTCTACAAACTCGATCAATAACCTCATAAATTCTTTCCCGTTCTCACAAATCAAAGACAGCTGCAGCTTCTAGGCATATGTATGCACCATCTCATTTACAACTTTGTCTAATTTTTGGGCCCATAGTTGGATCTGCATCTAAAAAGTATAATGCTGAATGGTGCAAATAGTTTTACCCAAAAAAAAAAAGTAAAGATAGAAATCCTCTCCTCCTGCCAAAGACACACCAAATGTGATCACCGACCTTCACCTGGCACCCATAGACCGGAGACGGTTTCCATCCGAATGGTAGCCATTCTCTAGCTTGATGGTAATTAATGTCATACCCAGCTTCTCTACTACCAATTTCCCTCTGGCTTCAAGATGTTGAAAACGTTAGCCGAAATATATTGTGGTTTTGTTCATCTTTGTAGAGGAGCAATTTTCGCTCATAGTGTCGGCCAATGGGCTTTGTTTTATTGTAGGATTGGGTTTAGAGACTTCATTTCCTGAGAATTTGTTTCCATGTGAAAATCCTTTTTGGCCTCAATTGGATCAATAAATTTAAACCCAAATTAAATTATATTGAGGAAAATCCTGGTAGATTTATGTTTTGTTTCTAGGGTTAATTAGCTTTCCTTTAGAATTTTGAGACAAAAGGAATTCAATGATTTAACAATCTTTTTCTATATTTTGGTAAACAAAGATTTAACAGTCTAACGTTTGAAAGGAAAGTGAATCAATCACAAACTGAATTTTAGGGTTCTATGGAACATTTAAAATTATGTATCACAAACCACTACTTTGAAGAACCAAGAATGACTACCTTAGTCTCTTCTTCATTTTCTCTCACCTTCATACTGGTTCTTATCATTGCAGTATGCATTCATTGTGGTGCTACTGGAGAAGATAGAAAGGTAAGTCATCCCTCTTCTCTATTATATGTTAAATCTATGTTATTGGCTTTGAAGTTGATCAGTCTAGACCATAGTTACGTATATGCATACATGGATTGGCATAGGAATATAGTATATCCATGATATGATAGATAATTTGTATGGAATTACATGACTATATCATGATGATGATTATGGTGCAGGTCTATATTGTCTACATGGGTGCAGTTCTTGAGAATCAATATTCACTTACATCTCAACATCTTAGCATGCTGGAAGAAGTTCTTGAGGAAAAGTAAATGGATATAATATAATTTTGATATGAGCATAATTGCTTTTCCTTATTGAAAACCTAATTGAAGAAAAAATGTGTTTCACCATATAATTGACAAATAAAAAGCATAAATAGTTAAAGACAGTTATTTAATTTGGATTCAGAAATTATTTGGAAGGAGAATAGTTCAGAATGAGTCGTTTTGATAATTTAAAAATTCAATTCGGTGAAAGATGCGGTCTAAAAAGCGGACTTAAAATAAAGTTGGAATTCGGATCGGTTTGGGAATTATTCTTTTGTCTAAAAAAATTTGGACAAAAAATTCAGATGATAATTATTAATATTTGGTGCTCCTATTTCACAATATCAATTAATTATCACACTTGCATAATATACAATTGACATTAGAATAATATTTAATTTATAGATAGCAATATAATACATAATAGATGTGTATGTGTTTATAAAGGTGGATTCATTAGATTTCATTACAGTATATAATGTAGATCATTAGATTTTATTATGATGGCAATACTAATTTAGTGGAGCTAATGTTCATAAAATCAAACATATTCATAAATTGATCCAATCATCCTCATGAAATCTGTCTCATTTTAATGTTTGTTAATTACTTCCTCTTGATTTGTATTGTAACATTTATTTTTAGACTCATATTTAATCCCAATTAAAAAAGCAAAAACTTTTAGAAGCCAGGGGCAATTTTTAGCATAAGTCAGAGGCAATTTTCTAGCATAAGTCACCAGATTATGGGGGATGAGAGCATCCCTTTACTTCGGTCATTCTGGCAATTTCTTCCATCTTTTCTTCTGCATTTCTACCCTACAATGATTCAGTTTTTGCTGAAGTTGGAAGCACCCAAAAATGTTACCAAACTATTCAATGATTACATTTGTCGATTCCAAGAGTTAATTAAATTTATCTTCCCAGATTCAACATTTCATGCAAATTTTTTCATCTCTCTTCCCTCTCCTTATGGTTAAGGTAACGATTTCAGGCATGGCTAGCTCCCATAGTGTGACGGGCATTGTGTACAAGGCCCAGGAATGAATTCACTACTGTATGACTGATCAGCGATTACTAGCTCTCCCCTGATAATGGAAGACTTCCAATTCCATTAGGGATTAGATATGACGGTTTATCTGAAAATTTATGAAGTATCCTTTGTTTAAGGATTAGCAAATTTAAATTATGACAAAGGATGCACCGCTCACTCCAATCTTCACAAGCCCCACCCTACCCCCTCTGCAATCCTCGATGCACCCATCTCTCCAATCTCTAGCAGTCCTTTCTTGGGATGATCTATCTTCCCACAGTCCCCTCTCTCTTGCACCCTACGCTACCCTCTGCTTAAAGAATTCCAATGTGTTCCTCAGCTCTTAAAGAAAGGAGGTGCTAACCGAAGAACGCACAGAGATTCTGGTATACACTCCAAAGAGTCACAGATGAATTGATCCTCTCCCCAGCTATTAAAGCTCTCCAACCCCCTTTTTTTTGCTATAAATGAAAGTTTCTAAAATAAAATCCACCAGCTGATTTCTGTGGGAGGTATCTGATTTCAACAGCAGCATTATCCATTATTTCTTTTGGGAGGTGGTTGTTCAACTTCAAAGTAAATCTGACTTCAACAGAGAAATCAAACAAAAGGAGAATCTGACCGTTCAACTTAGCTCCTTCAAGGGGTTGTGCACATCGGCGTGGTCGGTCAAATCAGCAAGCTTGTAGAAGGAGACCACAACGAGGAATTTTTTAGTGGAGTCCTCCCTTTCATCTTCTTGTTGACTTCTCAACTCGGAGGTGCTTGAAATGGGTATGGAAGAACTGGTGCTAGAGAAAAAGAAAAGGTTGGCAGGTGTTATTAAGCCAAACTACGGGGGGTGGGGTGTGAATGAAATTTTCCCTACAAAATAGGTGAAAGTAATATAGGGCATAAGAGTAAGGTATCAAATCAATTTTTTTTTTTTTTTTTGGGGTAAGAAAGTATCAAATCATTGACATCTTGTGAGGTGTCAATTAGAAAATTCAAATTTAAAAAAAAAAAAAACACAAGCAATATAGTATGGCTAGATATATATATATATATATATATATATATATATATATATATATATATATATATATATATATATATATATAAGATTCTTTCTTACTATCACTCTTTTTGTGCAGCTCTATACCTAAAAATTTTGTGCGAAGCTACAAAAGAAGTTTCAACGGATTTGCAGTGAAGCTCAATGAGAAAGAACGACAAAAGCTTGCTAGTCAGTATAATACATTATCCTCATTTCTTAGATCATAAAAATAAAATTTGTTTTTTTTTTCAACTATTTAATCATCATATAATCAATGTGCTCATAATATAATTGATTCACATCAGGCAAGGAAGGTGTAGTGTCTGTTTTTCCAAGTAGAACCCTCCAACTCCAAACAACTAGATCTTGGGATTTCATGGGTTTCTCAGAGACTGTGAAAAGAAACTCTAGAGTTGAGAGTGATGTAATTATTGGTGTACTTGATAGTGGAATATGGCCAGAATCTAAGAGTTTCAGTGATGAAGGATTTGGTCCTGCACCAAAGAAATGGAAAGGCTCTTGTGAAGGTGGCACAAATTTTACTTGCAATAAGTAATTCTCTTTCCTTGATATCATAAAATTATTGTAATTCTGATTGGTATGTGGTAATATGTTTCTTTAGACATGAAAATCAAAATGAAGATTCCACAGTTTAATATTTTGAGTTGGCCAAAAGTTTTTCTAGTCAGCAAATCAGGCATTTGCATGGTCTACCGACATCCACAGACCCAAATGCATAAAACCCGCCTTCTATAGACAAATTGCATGTAATGCCCTCCCTCCCATCTCTGCATCCTTGAACTCTTCCCTTGAGTTATTACAATTGCCTTCAACTTTGTTAATAATTTATACATCTTGTGTGGGTGCATGAACCATGTAAATCGTTGTGATCGATCTATTTCTAGTTCGTTTTTCTTTTGCTATCGTTCTTTTGGTGCTTTGTTAATTCCTAACAAGTTCTTATATATACATTTAACAATTTTCGATGACTGTTTTACAGCAAGATCATTGGTGCTCGAGTTTACTCCAACACGGAAACATCTAAGTCAGCAAGAGATTTACTTGGACATGGGACACATACTGCGTCAACAGTTGTAGGTAACTTAGTATTTGATGTGGGGTTCTATGGATTAGCCCAAGGGAACGCAAGGGGAGGAGTACCATCAGCAAGAATTGCTGTTTACAAAGTTTGCGGCGATGTTAGCCATGAAGGTTGCTCTGATTCTAGTATCCTCGCTGCATTTGATGATGCCATTGCCGATGGGGTAGATATCATCTCAATTTCAGTAGGAGGGATGGGAGCAACTGCTTTTGATTCAGATTCCGTTGCCATTGGTGCATTTCATGCCATGGAGAAGGGCATCCTTACTTCCCACTCTGCAGGAAATGATGGACCGATTAAGCAAACAACTGTTAGTATTGCACCATGGCTACTATCTGTTGCAGCAAGTAGTACCGATCGCCATATCATTAGTAAGGTTTCCCTTGGGGATGGAACAGTCCTTCAGGTAAAATGCCTTTACTCTTTCAAAATTTCTACTAACGGCTTCCCTATCAATAGAGAATAGGGTTACAATCGCTCATCTTCACGTCTCTCATCTTTCAAAGAATACTTTTGCAATCAATTTATAATGAAATCTATATAAGTAAATTTCTGTCGAGGATTACCACCCCAAACCGTACCTCCACATTGCATCAAAGCCTTAGTAACGAAGATACCACACAGAGTGGAACAATACCGAAAGATTTCGAGCCCTTGAGCCATTTAGACTTTGCCCACAAAGGTAGAGACGAAATTCAAGTCATCCTACACCTAACATAACATCCATCAAATTTAGTAAAAGATGATTCATAATAGGAAAAACCATATCATTTCCAATTCCTTAATGACATCAAAGGTGAAGCACCTTAATATAAACTTTTATTCTGTCAAAAAAGAATTACCATCAAGTTTTTTTTTTTTTTTGGCAGGGTCATACTATTAATTCATTTATTTTAAATGGAACAACACATCCCTTGCTATATGGAAAAGAAGTTACAAAAACATGTAGTGAAGACAATGCTCGGTACAGTCTCTCTTTTGGATAATTGTTAATTAACTTCCACATTCTTTCATGATAAATCACTATTGATTTTATTTTATTTTCAGCCGGTGCGATGTTGGGTGCTTGGATAGTAGCTTGGTGCAGGGCAAGATTCTCCTCTGTGATGATTTTTTTGGAGGAATAGTAGCAGGTTCAGCTCATGCTTTAGGGACTATTATATCAACTATGTTTGGTTATGATTATTCTACTATATCTCCTCTATCTGCAACACAATTAAACACTGAAGATGGGCTTCGGGTGAGATCTTATTGGAATTCCACCAAGTAAGTTCACAATAATTTTCATATTTTAAAAAATTAAATTAATAAAACGAAAGGGAAAAGGAACGTTGTTCGGTAGCCCTTTCACATGGGACTCTAAAATGACTAGGGTCAGGGTAGTGATTTCACAACCCCATGTCTTAGGGCACAGAGGTAAACTGCCCGACAGCATTTTGTTTGCCTTTTCACATGTCCCTCCCCTCATTTAATGTGGAACGTAAATGTTGTTTTTAATAAAAAAAAGGGGGGAGATGTGGGAAGACTGTGTAATCATTGTGCTATTTATACTTGTTGAGTTCAGTTCATTAGCATATACATGTATTCTTTGCAGGATCCTATCACTATCCAAGGAGAATAGGACCCATCAATTAAAATGTGAGAACATATGGATAATGATGAGATCCATCAAAGCCACTAGTGGTGAACTAATCTTATACTTCTTACCAAATAATAAAAAATAAAAAACTAATACTTGTACTCAAATTAGATGTTAGTGTTAAGTCTTCTATAAAAAGTCATGGTCAATTATTTCAAATTCTGAACTTCTTATTTATTAATTAAACAGAAACCCCGAAGCAAACATCTTGAAGAGTGAGGTTGTAAATGATTCGTCTGCCCCAACAGTTGTTTCTTTCTCTTCCCGTGGACCAAACCCAATTACACCAGATATTCTCAAGGCCAGTATTTCATCCAAGCCTGCAAAGATCTCTCTCTCTCTCTCTCTTTTATCTTGTCATTTTCTCTTATTTATGATTTTTGAAAAATATCAGCCAGATATAACTGCCCCAGGAGTAGAAATCCTGGCTGCATATTCACCTGTTAGTCCACCATCGCCAACATCAGATACAAGATCTGTGAAGTATAGCATATTATCTGGAACATCCATGTCATGCCCTCATGCCACCGGTGTTGCTGCCTATGTTAAATCTTTTCATCCTGATTGGTCAGCTTCTGCCATTAAATCTGCTCTCATGACCACTGGTAACGTGCTCTCACTTGATCTCTTTTATGTCCAAATGAAGTTGTGAATACTCATATAGTACATTGGTACTATAATTATGTAGTTTATCGATTTTATCCAGTTTAGTACTAACTGGTTTTAATCAGTTTTTTTTTATTTAATTTATTTTTCATCTGTTAACTGATGATTTATTAGTTCTAATCATAATCCAATCGATTAATTTTTTACTTCATTTTTATCATTCGGTTTTCATTCCATTTCTCGGTTTTAGTTCAGAATTAACACCCATATATATATATATATTTTTTATATTATAATTTTTATATATATATATATATATATTCCTCATGACAATTCATCTTATTCCAATTTAACTTTTTTTTTTACCTGTAGCATGGTCCATGAATGCCACCAGGAACTCTGATGCTGAGTTTGCTTATGGTGCTGGCCATATTGATCCAGTGAAAGCTGTAGATCCTGGTCTGGTATATGTAGCTTTAAAAGATGACTACATCAAATTCCTCTGCAATATAGGGTGGAATGATAAGAGGATTAGTATTATATCAAGAGATAACAGCACTTGCCCAAAAAGTTCCAAGGGAGCATCAATAGATCTAAATTATCCATCAATGGCAGTTCATCTTCAACCTAGTACTGCTTTTGTGATTAATTTTCCAAGGAGAGTTACAAATGTTGGCTCGGCAAACTCTACATATAAGGCATCAGTCATTTCAGATTCCAAGATAAAAATCAGTGTTAAACCTGAAGTTTTGTCTTTCACATCATTGAACGAGGAAAAATCTTTTGTGGTGACGGTTTCAGGAAGTGGGGTGCCTCAGGATTCCATGGCATCTGCATCATTGGTGTGGTCTGATGGGACACACATTGTGAGAAGTCCAATAGTTGTGTACTCAATGATCATTTTTTAATGCTTCTAAATTAGCATTTGGGTCTGACAAAAAAAAAAAAAAAAAACATTTGGGTTTTACTTTCATTTTAGGTTTTTTTTTTTAAGCTATATTTAGGAAGTATTATTTGTTGACTAAATTTGATTCGACTGAAATCAGCAATCTCATTCTAATTCTAAAACAATAATTGTATTTGTTACTTAAAACTCGTTTTAAATATGTACTATGCATCATACAGTTGTACCGTACCTAATCGTTTAAATGTTCTATTTTACCTTAAAAATATGATAACTTCATATTCTCATTTTGCTTTTTAAAATGCGTTTAATACGTATATTATATTGTATTCGTATTTTAACATGCATCTTCCATGAGTAATGAATCAATCATTCTCATATCGTTTAATATTCTTATTATCTTCTACATATAACCAATGTGAGATTAAAAGTTGATCACTACCTCATAATTGTTTTTGAACTCATTACTTTATTACTCGTTAGGTGAGTTGTGGGCTATGGGTAAGTCAATTCTTAGAAAGTGAAGTAAGGTTTTAATGAGAGGAAAATTATCCGTCCTCTTACCTCTGCATTTGTTATCTTATATAGGAGTGCCTAATTGATGAAAATGTCTGAATTACCCTTTTAAGAGTTATAGAACTGGTGATAACCTAGTCCTATGCAGTCAAGGATTTGAATTTCAGTTTCATGCTTAGTTTCGACCAGGCTAAAAATCAAAATTTCTTTTCATTTCGATCGAAATTTCTTCTAAATCAGGTAAAAAAAAAATTTAGTTAGACACCTCCTTAACAATTGGGTTACTACACAGATCGAACAACTCTGTGTTGGTTGGACTAACAGTCCACTACCAAATTGCTATTGAAGTTAACTCACAAATTTCATAGACAAAAATACCATTCAATCAAGTTCTCCTCTTTAATCGGCGAATGTAGCTGGAAATCTGTTTGTCTCAGAATCCAGCGACTCAAGAAACATTAGAGAACTGCAACCTCCTTTCTTTCTCTCATACGGTATCCATGCGTAAATTCGTCCGATAAACAATAGAGAGTCACGGAGGATCCAAGAAATGCTTCAAGTTCCTGGCATTCCAGAATTTCCGTTCCAAAGACTCCTCCGTTCTGCTAGTGCCGGCGGATCCACTTTCATCATCTTTGGACCCTAGCACCACAACCAGCAAAAGCAGCAGAATCAAATTCTATTATACACTCAAGTAACTTATTGTGACGCCACCCCATCCTCTAGATGATTCACTTTATCTAAAACCCTCCGACGGCAACCCTCCGATGGCAACCCCTCCAACAGCAAACCCTCCAACATCAACCCCTCCGATGGCCTCCTGCGTCCCCTCCGACGAAAGCCTACTCACCGGGCCTTTTCCTTTCTCCCTTATCGTCCACCGTCGCTTACTGTTCCGTAACCTCTTCACAACCCTTCTAGACATTTTTCCTTCCAAACCCAATTCTACGCCACCACCCAAATGACCTCCATCGTCTTCTATTTGTTATGTCTATGGAAGATCGATAGAAGGTCTGATTTCCACGGAACCGGAGGAGGAGATGGAAGAAGGAGAATTAGTCCCCGGAAATGGTGAGCCTGGCTCGAGGAGAAAAGGTAGAGAAGGAGGAGAAGAATATGCTCTAGGGAACCGTACATGGAGTGGTAGGCTCTTCGATACCCTTAGTGGAGGGGAAATTGATGCTTCAAATCCAGTATCTGCAAGTTGGAATTCTAGTATCTGCAAGTCCGAGAAACATTAGAGAATGACAATTTGGTTTCGTGAACGGTCTCATGGTAAGCCTCTCATCTGGACAAGAGTTCACACATAAGAGAGCCACACCAAGAAATTGAATCCGTTACTAGGCCCACCCAAATGATAAGCAAGCTTGATTCAATGAACAATGGCAGAACTGTAAATAAGTCCAAAACTCAACCAGTGATGGTAATTTCGTAATTAATCTGAAGTCTAAAATAACTCTAAAGAACCAAACAGATCCTTATGATATACTTGTAATAAAGACTAAATGGATAAGGGCAAACCTGGAAAAGAAACAATAAAATATTAAATCAAAATCAAAAAGTCATCTTCTTCTTAAACTCCACGACAGAAAACAAGAGGCGGTGACCAGATTCTGAATGAAGAGGAAGAAATTCCTCCATATTCCTCCAATGGTTCCAAAACTTCAGACGAAGGGTCAAGACATTCAGGCCTCTCTTTTCGAACTCAAATCAAACCAAACAATTGAATCTGAAGAGAAAACAAGCCTCCTGAAACAGATCTGGCGGTAAAGCTTGGAACAACCTTAGTTGCAGGTCTGTAACCCCCTGTAGGCCGAAGGGTTTGGGCTGAAACTCCAGGGGTTGAGTAGTTCGTATGGGTTGAAGGTGCTCTCAAGGTTTCAGGTTGAAAGGAGAAATGATGTGGGAGATTTATGGATGTCTATTGGGGCTGGAGTTACCGCCAGAACAGGGGATGAGAAGAGAGGAAGACGAAAGGGAAAGGGGAAAGGAAGAGACAGATGGGGTTGGTTCCTGTTAGTGAGCAAGATCGAAAGAGAGAGAGAGAAAGAGAAGGAAAAGAGAGCACTCACTCCCAGCCCGTAGGCACACCACAATAATCCAATCAAATCTTCTTTCTATTCAATTCTTCAAATTCTCCAAATAAAACCTAATACATATTCTATTTAAAGGTAGAACTTTCCTAAACTAATTTGAAGTAAACTTAGAAAGTAAATAACATCTTTATGAAATCAAATCTAATCCCTATGGCATAAAATAGAAATAGTAAATAAGGAAACCTATAAATTAAAACTTCCTAATCTAATTAATCATCTACCAATCCTTTCCAGACCAAAAGGTTGGTTTGGGTTTGAACCGGTTCAGGTTTGGCTTGGATAACCAAATTTGCTCGTGTCGATCCATCCATGACACTGCTACTGCATCACAGGTCTTCCCACCATTGGGAATATTGATTCGGGATCTTCCATCTCAGTCGACCCTCCATTTCTAATTGGTCTATTTGATCTCGTTTCCACACCCTCAAAGTATCTGGAGCAGAAGGTCAACGCCTCATCTGCAACGTACCTTTCTGCTATTGATCCTTCTGGTCGACTATAGTTGCGCACATAGTCCTTAAGTCGTTTAAGGAACCTCAATCACATTTTCATAATATTATTCAATGAACATATGTTGAAAACAACAAAAAGAAACTCGTCCTATTTAAATAAAGAAAATAATAAATGTGTCACCCAACCTTTCTATTGGATACATCCATCGTTATTGAACTGGACCACCCAAAATAGCTTCATGCGCTAGATGAATATTCAGATGCACCATAACATCAAAGAAGGACGGTGGAAAGATCATTTCCAACTTGCATAGTGTTAAGGCAACAGATTCAGCGAGCCTCTTGTAATCTACCTCCGTTGCAACTTTACTACATAGATCCCGATAAAATGCACATAGTTCTATCAACGCAAGGGAAACATTTTTAGACAAAACAGTACGCAATACAACTGGCAGAAGTTGTTGCATCAGAATATGAAAATCATGGCTTTTTAATCCCGTTATCTCTCATTTCTCCACAAGCTTTGATATATCACTGCTTAGCCCATCCGGAACCTTCACACCCCGTAAAACGGAACAAAACATTTCTTTCTCAGTGTTGGTCAATGTGTAACACACTGGAGGTATGTACAATTTCTTCTTCCCTTCCAAAAACTTTGGTTGCAAATTAGATCGAACGTCCATCTCTCTTAAATCCAACCGTGAATTGACATTATCTTTACTCTTTGCCTTAATACCCAACAATGTCCCAATTATACTGTCACATACATTCTTCTCGATATGCATTACATCTAAATTGTGACGGAGTAGATTAAATCTCCAATATGGCAACTCAAAGAATATACTCTTTTTCTTCCAATTACCTGGTTAAGGGCGCAGAGATAAACTGTTGGTCAGCATTTTTATACCCTTTCACATCTCTTTCTCTCCTCATTTAATGTGGAGCGAGAATATGGTTTTTAAAGAAAAGAGGAGATGTGAAGACTGTATATGATCCCTTCTCCCATTAATTCATCATTATGCTAGCTACACTTGTGGAGTTCAGTTCATTTACTTGTACGTGTATTCTCAAAGTGATCCTATCACCATCAATTGAGTGTGAGACCCACTGTATATAGATGGTGATAAGATCCCATGCAAGGAGAATAGAAATGATGAATTAATCTCATACCTGTACTCAAATTAGATGCTAGTGTTAAGTCTTCTATAAAAAGTCATGGTCAATTAATTCAAATTCTGAACTAATCTCATACCTGTACTCAAATTAGATGTTAGTGTTAAGCCTTCTATAAAAAGTCATGGTCAATTATTTCAAATTCTGAACTAATCTCATACCTGTACTCAAATTAGATATTAGTATTAAGTCTTCAATAAAAAGTCATGGTCAATTATTTCAAATTCTGAACTTCTTATTTATTAATTAAACAGAAACCCCCAAGCAAACATCTTGAAGAGTGAGGCTGTAAATGTTTCGTCTGCCCCAACAGTTGTTTCTTTCTCTTCCTGTGGACCAAACCCAATTACACCAGATATTCTCAAGGCCATTATTTCATCCAAGCATGCAAAGATGTCTCTCTCCTTTCTCTCTTTTGTATGATTTCTGAAAAAAGAACCAAAAAAAAAAAAAATTGCAGCCTGATATAACTGCCCCAGGAGTAGAAATCCTAGCAGCATATTCACCTGTCAGTCTACCATCGCTAACGAGATTTATAGATAAAAGATCTGTGGAGTATAGTACATTATCTGGAACATCCATATCATGTCCTCATGCCACCGGTGCAGCTGCTTATGTTAAATCCTTTCATCCTGATTGGTCACCTTCTACCATCAAATCTGCTCTCATGACCACTGGTACTCTCACATGATCTCTTTTATGTCGAAATGAAGTTGTGAATACTCAAATAGTACATTAATTTTATATATATAATAGTTAGATAGTTAACTAATTTTATTCAATTTAGTAATCGGTTTTAGTCGTTTTTTTTTTATAATATTTAATTCATTTTTCAGTTAACTGATGATTTAATCGTTTTAAATCGCAATCGAACTAATTATTTTCGGCTTCATTTTTTAATGTCCGGTTTTGTTTCAGAACTGACATATATATATATATTCCCTGATGACATCTTATTATTCCAATTTAACTTTCTTTTTACCTGTAGCATGGTCCAGCAACCAGGAACCCTGCTGCTGAGTTAGCTTACGGTGCTGGCCATATTGATCCAGCGAAAGCTGTACATTCTGGTCTCGTATATGTAGCTTTAAAAGATGACTACATCAAGTTCCTCTGCAATATATGTTGGAATGCCACGAGGATTAGTATTATATCAGGAGATAACAGCACTTCCCCATAAAGTTCCAAGGGAGCACCAATAGATTTAAATTATCCATCAATGGCAGTTCATTTTCCACTTAACAGTACTGCTTTTGTGATTAATTTTCGAAGGAGAGTTACAAATGTTGGCTCAGCTAACTCTACATATAAGGCATCATTCATTTCAGATTCCAAGACAAAAATTAATGTTAAACCTGAAGTTTTGTCTTTCACATCATTGCACCAGGAGAAATCTTTTGTGGTGACAGTTTCAGGAAATGAGGTGCCCCAGGTTTCTATGGCATCTGCATCGTTGGTGTGGTCTGATGGCAAACACAGCGTGAGAAGTCCAATAGTTGTGTACGCATTCTCCAGTGATATTGAATAAATATTTGGGTTGTACTTTCATTAACAAGGAAGACTTGTTAGTTGTTAGTTGATTAGATTGTCATAATCAATTCATTGATCCCAAGACTGTGTTTGGTTGCAAGGGGAACGGAAGGAAAAGGAAAAGGAACTGAAACTTTCCACACTTCGAAAAAGAAAATTAAAATTTTTAACTTTATATCCATCTTCTTTTCTTTCTAGCAGATGACTGGAAAATTTTCCCCTCAAGACTATTAAGAATGTACCTTTTCTTAAATATGGTACTTGGAATGGCAAGGTACTGTCATGTTTTATGGAAAAAATAAAACAAGGACTCCAGGGTTCATGTCATCTGGGAGGCAAAAGCACAAGCCTGGCTGAGTAAAATATGTTCTTCCTATCTGATTCCACAGTCACTGCTCTTGTACAACACCCTAAAGATTATGTTATGTCCTGATGGAGTGGTTAGTTTCTAAGGTAGACAAAAGAAACAACACTAAAATATGCAAGCAGCGCATACTTGCAGGTGTTCGCAAAAGATTCAGTGCTAGACAACAAGTACTGAATGGTAATTTCTGGGGATGACTCAGGATAAGGAACTGTTATTTCAGTAGTTGCAGTTGCAGCAGAAGGGTTCCTACATGGAAAACATAATAAAACCAATCTCACATTTTCAATAATTTGTTTTGCCATTTCATTAGTAAAGACACACTGAAACCACATCCGAGCATCACTTCAAAGTCTTTAGTATAAATCGATTTTATTGTTGCCTATTATTAATTTTATTGATGAAATAGATGTTTCTGCAGATCTAATTAGTAAACAGGGGAAAATTTAGGGCTTTTGGGAGCAAACAACAAGACCATATGATGAGAGAACTGGGGAACTATGCTTTTAGGGCTTTTGGGTGAAAATTTTTCATTGTCTTGTGCGCTCAAGTATGAATATCTTTAACTTAACATCAATCCAATTTATATTCTGTAAACAAGAATTTGATGTATTCTATATTGCAGTATGCATACAACCACTGTAATTACCCTGAACTACAAAGAATGGTATCATCCATACTAAAATAAAATCGAATCAAAGAACCCAACCTCAAGAAATCAGATCTTTAGTTAGAGAAAACAGTCTCAAAACAGTACAATCCATCCAACTCGGGTGCAAACCTCGGCAGCCACTTCTGTGGCTTTGATGAATTCTTCTCCCTCTCCTCCACTGTTCTTTAAACCTTATTTTGAGCTGATCCTACTTTAGCTTCCTCTTTAGATTGAATCAATGAAGAACCCACTGCGACACCAAAGAATTCAGCGCAGACGGCATCGAATGAACTGAAAATCGGCATCATGATTGAAACAAAAAAAGTGGTCCAGATCGATGAATCTCTGACCGAAGCAAAGAACTTCTTTGATTTCTCTTTCTCAAAGGGTAAGAAAAGCAGAGATAAATAAACTTCTACGCTTTGGTTTTGAGAACGAGAAGAAGAATTCATGGATTTTATAGGATGAGACAGAGGCTGTTTCGTATGTCTGTCCTAGATCAGTGAGCGCATGCCGTCTCCATATGGGCTTTCGGGGTGAAGAGGATGAATGTGAATCCTATGAAACCAACTGGAAGTTTCGCTTTAAGTGGGCGGACCGCTGAAGGGCTGAAGGACTGGGTCAACTCGGTTTCCTTCCCACGGTATGATTTGACGTTCCTTCTCCTTCTGCTTCTCCTTCGGATCTAAATCTTCTCCCGCGGCAGGAGGGTCCTGTGACTGATCCAAGAGGTTGGGATCAGTCCACCCGCCTACCAATCCATGGGGAGGTAGGCCGACTAAAATCACGCCCTTGGCAAGCAGCAAGTCAGGAGACGATTTGGTTGCTTCTCCTTCTCCTTTGTGATTTGGTTCTCACTTACAAAGAGATTTTTTTTTTTTTTTTTTTTGACTTAAAAAAGTCCTACTCTCCATGTTAAGCAAACTCTAAGGATTAATCCAAGGGTCTACCAGTGGGCCCTGCTACGGCTGGGGATGAGGGGTTGTAGGATCCAAATCTTCTCATGTAAGACTTTCCGCAGGAGACGTAGCTGCATCATTCGGATGCACCACACGTGGCTGGTACTAGATCGGACACTCAACAGTCAAGCAAGTGCATAATGTGGAAAACTAATTGAATTGCATCCAATCAAATATTCTTTCTTGAATCTGAGAAGGATTGACAACTCCATCTCAATCTTGATTTTTCAACCCAGCATGTTTTAGAGGGGAAAGGGAGGTCAGAGAAAGAAGAAAGGGTTATCCAGAAGAAACTTGAGAGAGAGAGAGAGAGAGAGAGAGAGAGAGAGAGAGCGTCGGAGGATAAAGGAGATCGAGGAATCAAGGAAGACGAAATCATTTCAAAGGTTTGCTTTGGGTAGAAAACAAAGTTCTGCTTCTTCTTCCTTTGCCCTCTCTTTCTTCTTCTTCGAGGAGAACTCAACCCAGATTGGCCTGAAATATCAACGCCATAAATGCAGGATTATAACACCAGTAAAAGTCGAGAGAGTATAAGAAGACAAACTCAAAAATCGAATAAATGGAAAAATAAAACAGAAGAAGAAGAAAAAAAAAAAAACTAGAAAGAAGAAGAGGAAGAGAACTTAGAAAGTCAGAAATAGAAGAAAAGAAAAAGAGACAACAAAGATCAAAAAAGAAAGAAAAAAAGGCACGAAGAAAAAGATATCAGAATCGTAGAAGTCTACAAGAAGAAAAGGAAAAAAAAAAAGGTGGGGAAAATGAAGAAGAATGAGAATAGAGATGAGTATTAGCCCAATTAGAAGAGGAAGAAAAGAACAAAGGGGTTTTGTGGGTCTGTCAACTTGGGGTTAAGGGTTGAGAGAGCAGAGTGAGATGGAGAAGAAATAGAGGGAATGATAGGGAGAATCGAGAAAGTGAGAGAGAGGGATTTCTGGGCAAAATAGATAGAGATAAATTAAAGAGAAGAAGTGGGTTGGGAGTGCCGTTGGTTGCTGGATTTCTTCTTCAAAAAATGGGGTCTTGAGAAGACCGAAAAGAAAGAGAGAGAGGACTACTAGAGGGGTATCAACTGCGGTAAGGAGAGGGACTGGTTGCCGACTACAGGAAAACTTAAGAGGAACAGAGAAAATCGCAGAGGGTAAAGGATTGGGAGCTCATAGTTGGTTTCATTCGGAATGATCAAGGAAAGGGGTTTAGGAATTCATAATCAAAGAAGAAGGGATGTCAGAAATCAGAATCGAAGTAACAGAAAAAAAAAGGAAAGAACAAAAAGTGGGTCTTCATCTTCCTTTGCCCTCTCTCTCTCTCTCTCTCTCTCTCTCTCTCTCTCTCTCTCTCTTCTCGTATAACGGAAACCATAAACAACCTTCTTCTTCTTCCTCTGCCCTCTCTCTTTGGGGAGAACTCAAACCAGATTTTTTTTTTGATAAAAACTCAAACCAGATTGGATCCCTCTCCTTCTTCCTCTGCCCTCTCTCTCTCTCTCTCTCTCTCTCTCACTTCGAGAAGATCGTATTTCTTCTTCCTCCGCCCTCCCTCTCTCTCCCCCCTGTGAAACACTATATGATGCTTATCGTTCAGGATTGTGTCTCCTACATTGGGATTTTGTGAGCCGTTGGATAAAAGAATCTTCAAGTGTCATACTCAGAGAATGGCAGCAACGTCTCCTACGAATACCCTCACAGGAGGCGATTTGGATCCGAGGGTTGTACTAAGTCCAACTTCGATGTCTCAATTTCGTCTATGATAAGCAAACTCTAAGGATTAATCCAAGACTCTACCGGTGGGCCCGGCTGCGACTAGGGGTGGGGGTTGTACGGCTGCAAGAAATCCAAGTCTCTATCTATGCCTTTCGAACTTGAAGAAACATAGATTCCAACCTAATGTGTTCCCCACAAACCAGAATATTGGGATTATCCCATTTTTTTTATTTATCAAAAACTCTAGGGATTAATCCAAGACTCTACCATTGGGCCCGGCTGCGGCTCTAGGGTGGAGGGCCTGCACAGTTGCTGGAAATCCAAGTCTCTATCTGTGCCTTTCGAACGTGAACACAAACATAGATTCAAACTTAATGCATTCCCCACAAACTAGAATATTGGGATTTACCTATTTTTTATTTATTAATTTTTAGTATTTTGCACCAACTCAAATTTTCAATACATAAATATAAGGGCCGCCTCCATGGACCTACTCAGTGCACGAAGCTTCCGCCATTGAAGTGTCTCGAATTCAACATCAGTAATCATTTTAGCAGCATAAGGTAGTAGTTGGTAGTCGATGGGAGTGTTTGGACGTTTCGGAAACTAATCTGATTGGTTGGTATTAGTCCGATCTGATTGGAAAGGCATTTTTTTTGGAATCGTTCCTGTTGGGTATGCATATCCCCAGCCAATGGAAGTGCAACATGTGGATGTCCTTAAAACCCTTAAGTTATGGGGGGCAAGATCGGTTTTTCACCAAAAGATCACTTTCAAAAGTACAACCGTCATTAATATAACACTTAATATAAGGGCAAAATCGTCCATTGAAATTTCGCATTATGCTCCAAATACGCAGGGAACCCACTATTGATGTAACCAGTATGAACCCTATATATAGTTCCAAAATTCAAGGTTAAATCACTTTTTAATTTAATATTTTATTGTTTTACTTACCGGCTCTAACACAGCTACCTTAATATCATTTGTTACCTAGAGTCCAAATTTAAGCATCGGAACGATTCCAGGACTATAAACTCGACCTCCTTTGCCATGTTCTTGTTGTTTCCTAGTTGACTCAGCTTGAAAGGACCTTGGTGTCGATGTCTGCACCTCCTTTGTGTACGAGTGCAAGTGTACATGTCTTCCTACGGCGATTATTAATAAACACCGCTAAATACACATCATTCTTATTATTCACAGGTATATAGCGGTGCTCATTAAAAAATGCCGCTAAATATAGCTTTTTAAAAAATTATTTGATGTTTCTTTATGTCATCGTCTCATCCTGTAACCAGTTGAAGCATAACCACATAATATGAAGCGAATAACTACAATATAGCATCAACCTGATTGGTAACCTTCTACCATCAAATCTGCTCTCATGACCACATTTGATATCTTTTATGTACGTCCACATGAAGTTGTGTGCTCAAACAGCAAATTAGGTTTTTATATCTGATGACAATTCATCTTGTTTCAATTTTACTTTCCTTTTTACCTGAAGCATGATCCATTAATGCCACCAGGAACCCTGATGCTGAGTTTGTCTATGGTGCGCACTGAACATATTGATCCAGTGAAAGCTGTAAATCCTGGTCTAGTATATGAAGCTTTAGAAGACGATGACTACATCAAATTCCTCTGCAATATTATAGGTTGGGATTCCATTGCCTTCATTATGGATTCAATATTGAAACTTGAAAGAGTCCAATTTATTATATTATCTAAATAAGTATGTATACAACAACTGTAATTACCCTGAACTACAAAGAATGGTACAATCTGTTCAAAAACAAAATCATATCAAAGAACCCAACCCCAAGAAATCAGATCTTTAGGGAGAGATAACAGTCTCAAAACAGTGCAATCCATCAAACTCGGGAGCAAACCTCGGCAGCCACTTCTGTGGACTTCCAACTGGAACTGCGGGCTTTGATGAATTCTTCTCCCTCTCCTCCACAGTTTTCAAAACCTTATTTTGGGTTGATCCTATCTCAGCTTCATCTTTAAGTTGAATCAGTGAAGAACGTACTCCATGACCAAAGAATTCGGCACAGACGACATCGAATGAACTGAAAATCGACATCATGATTGAAACAAACTAGGAGGTGAGATAACGAAGATCTTCGAATTTTTATTCTCAAAGGGCAGAAGAAGGTGAGATAGAGAAACTTTCAGGTTTGGGCTCTGAGAATGTTAAGAAAGAGTTCAAGGATTTTATAGCGATGAGATAAGGGCTGTTACACATGAATATGAATCCAACTGGAAGTTTCGCTTCTGGTTGGCGCGGAAGGGCCAAATGACTGAATCAACTGGTTCTCCTTCCAAGGAGGGTTTTTTTATTTGACTTCTTTTTCTGCGAAAGACTCTTGACTAATAAAACGATACCTTAAGTTCAGACCATTTCCACGTACTTGTCTTTGTGATGTGGGACCTGATAAATATGGACAGCGATAGAGATGAACAAACGCAGTTTCCAACCTAATGCAGCCCCAACAATCAAAATATTGGGATTTTGTGAACGTGAATGGATTGTTTTCTATCTGATGACTTCCACTCAACTCATCTTGTATTTATTTATTAATTTTTAAATATTTATCAATATTTTTTTTAAATTTGTAAATATAAGCACCGCCTTTATAAGTCTTAATCAGTGCATGAAGCTTCCACTATTGAAAGATTGGAAATCTAATTTTAGTCATGGTTTGACAGCATAAGATAGTAGTTGATAGTACAGCTGGAAAGACATCTTTTTGGAATTGATCCCAACCTGGGATATGGATTGAATGTTATTTCATTAAAAAATAAATTTTAATTTTATATTTCTAATAGTCATGGACGATCACCATGTGGCAAATTTTACTGTTGGATGATTGACAACTAACACTGAATATTAAAAAAATTACAATAATAGGTTTCAGATTGGAGCAGATTGAATCGGATCAACTGATCCAGATCATCTGGAATAATAGTATCAGACAGATCATCAAAATCCATCAGGAATCAGAATTGGATTAGGATTGGAATTAGGATCAACCTGTGTATTTCTTTTCCTTTTATTTTCACATGTTAAGGGAAAAAAAAACTATCATAAAAGTAAGGGAAAAGAAGTACATGTTACCTATGTGTATTCGCTCTCACATCCCTTTTTTCTCTCTTTTCTTTGAAATCTGTACTCTTTTTCTTTTTAGTGATCGACTATCGACTATTTCAGTACTCTTATTTTTCGCAATAGTATAAAATTCTAATATATCCAGCTAAGGTATAAATCCTCTTTCCAATAAATAATTACCAAAAGAGGTCAAATTGATCCACAAACTCAATCAATAACCTCATAAAGTCCTTCTCGTTCCCACAAATAATAAAAGACAGATGTAGCTTCTAACTCTAGGCATATTCATGCACCATCTCATTTACAACTTTTTCCCAAATTTGGGCCCATAGTTGGATCTGCATCTAAAACATATAATGCTGAATGGTACAAATAGTTTTAGGAAAAAAAAAATATACAAATAGAAATCCTCTCCTCTTGCAAAGACATGCCAGATGTGATCACTGACCTTCACCTGGCACGCATAGATCGGAGAAGGTGTCTATCCGAATGGTAGCCACTCTCTAGCTTGATGGTAATTTGTCTTTATGTGAAAATCCTTTTTGGTCCCAATTGGATGAATAAAATTAAACCCAAATTAAATTTATTGAGGAAAATCCTGGTAAATTTATGTTTTGTTTCTCGGATTAATTAACTTTCCTTTTGAATGTTGAGATAAAAGGAATTCATTAATTTAACAATCTTTTTCTATATTTTGGTAAACAAAGATTCAACAGTCTAACGTTTAAAAGGAAAATGAATCAATCACAAATTGAATTTTAAGCTTCTATGGAACATAAAAAATTATGTATCACAAATCACTACTTTGCAGAATCAAGAATGACTACCTTACTCTCTTCTTCATTTTCTCCCTTGTTCATACTGGTTCTTATCGTTGCAATATGCATTCATTGTGGTGCTACTGGAGAAGATAGAAAGGTAAGTCATCCCTCTTCTCTATTATATGTTAAATCTATGTTATTGGCTTTGAAGTTGATCAGTTTAGGCCATAGTTACGTATATGCATACATGGATTGGCATAGGAATATAGTATATCCATGATATGATAGATAATTTGTATGGAATTACATAACTATATCATGTTGATGATTATGGTGCAGGTCTATATTGTCTACATGGGTGCAGTTCCTGAGAATCAATATTCACTTACATCTCAACATCTTAGCATGCTGGAAGAAGTTCTTGAGGAAAGGTAAATGGATATAATATAATTTTGATATGAGTATAATTGCTTTTCCTTATTGAAAACCTAATTGAAGAAAAGATCTGTTTCACCATATAATTGACAAATAAAGTGCATAAATAGTTAAAGACAGTTATTTAATTTGGATTCTGGAATTATTTGGAAGGAGAATAGTTCAAAATGAGTCGTTTCGATAATTTAAGAATTCGATTCAGTGAAAGATGCGGTCTAAAAAGTGGACTTAAAATAAAGTTGGAATTCGGATCAGTTCAGGAAATAATCTTTTGTCTAAAAAAATTTGGACAAAAAATTCAGATGATAATTTTTAAATTAATTATCACACCTGCATTATATACAAATGACATTAGAATAATATTTAATTTATAGATAGCAATATAATACATAATAGATGTGTATGTGTTAATAAAGGTGGATTCATTAGATTTCATTACAGTATATAATGTACATCATTAGATTTTATTATGATGGCAATACTAATTTAGTAGAGTTAATGTTCATAAAATCAAACATATTCATAAATTAATCCAATCATCCTCATGAAATCTGTCTCATTTTAATGTTTGTTAATTACTTTCTCTTGATTTGTATTGTAACATTTATTTTTAGACTCATATTTAATTCCAATTAAAAAAAGAAAAAACTTGCAGAAGTCAGGGGCAATTTTTAGCATAAATCAAAGGCAATTTTCTAGCATAAGTCACCAGATTATGGGGGATGAGAGCATCCCTTTACTTCGGTCATTCTGGCAATTTCTTCCATCTTTTCTTCTACATTTCTACCCTACAATGATTCAGTTTTTGCTGAAGTTGAAAGCACCCAAAAATGTTACCAAACTATTCAATGATTACATTTGTCGATTCCAAGAGTTAATTAAATTTATCTTCTCAGATTCAACATTTCACGCAAATTTTTTCATCTCTCTTCCCCCTCCTTGTGGTTAAGGTAACGACTTCGGGTATGGCTAGCTCCCATAGTGTGACGGGCATTGTGTACAAGGCCCGGGAATGAATTCACTACCGTATAGCTGATCAGCGATTACTAGCTCTCCCCTGATAATGGAAGATTTCCAATTCCATTAGGGATTAGGTATGACAGTTTATCTGAAAATTTCTGAAGTATCCTTTGTTTAAGGATCCGCAAAGGATCCAAATCGTCTCCTCCCTGTACTTCAGGGAGGAGATATGGCGGCCTGGATGGATGGCCACCACCTGGCTCTCAGGTGAATCCGAGCCATCCATTCGAGCCAACACCTCTGTTGGCTCAGCTTGTCGGCTGGGGTGTTGGCTTGGATGGATGGCTTGGATTCACCCGAGAGCCAGGTGGCGGCCATCCATCCAGGCCGTCATCTCTCCTACCTGAAGTAGAGGGAGGAGACGATTTGAATCCATTAGGAAATTTAAATTATGACAAAGGATGCACCGCTCACTCCAATCTTCACAAGCCCCACCCTACGCCCTCTGCAACCCTCGATGAACTCATCTCTCCAATCTCTGGCAGTTCCTTCTTGGGATGATCTATCTTCCCACAGTCCCCTCTGTGGGAGGTATCTGATTTCAATAGCAGCATTATTCATTATTTCTTTTGGGAGGTGGTTGTTCAACTTCAAAGTAAATCTGACTTCAACAGAGAAATCAAACAAAAGGAGAATCTGACTGTTCAACTTAACTCCTTCAAGGGGTTGTGCATATCGACGTGGTCGGTCAAATCAGCAAGCTTGTAGAAGGAGACCACAACGAGGAATTTTTTAGTGGAGTCCTCCGTTTCATCTTCTTGTTGACTTCTCAACTCGGAGGTGCTCCGAATGGGTGTGGAAGAACTGGTGCTGGAGAAAGAGAAAAGATTGGCAGATGTTATTAAGTCAAATTATGGGAGGTGTGAATGAAATTTTACCTACAAAATAAGTGAAAGTAATATCAGGCATAAGAGTAAGGTATCAAATCAATTTGTTTTTTTTTTTTTTGGTAAGAAAGTATCAAATCATTGACATCTTGTGACGTGTCAATTAGAAAATTCGAATTTAAAAAAAAAAAAAAACACAAGCAATATAGTGTGGCTATATATATATATATATATATATATATATATATATATATATATATATAAGATTCTTTCTAACTATCACTCTTTTTCTGCAGTTCTATACCTAAAAATTTTGTGCGAAGTTACAAAAGAAGTTTCAACGGATTTGCAGTGAAGCTCAATGAGAAAGAGAGACAAAAGCTTGCTAGTCAGTATTATATATTACCCTCATTTCTTAAATCATAAGAATAAAATTTGTTTTTTTTTCCTAACTATTTAATCATCATATAATCAATGTGCTCATAATATAATTGATTCACATCAGGCAAGGAAGGTGTAGTGTCTGTTTTTCCAAGTAGAACCCTCCAACTCCAAACAACTAGATCTTGGGATTTCATGGGTTTCTCAGAGACTGTGAAAAGAAACTCTAGAGTTGAGAGTGATGTAATTGTTGGTGTACTTGATAGTGGAATATGGCCAGAATCTAAGAGTTTCAGTGATGAAGGATTTGGTCCTGCACCAAAGAAATGGAAAGGCTCTTGTGAAGGTGGCAAAAATTTTACCTGCAATAAGTAATTCTCTTTCCTTGATATCATATAATTATTGTGATTCTGTTTGGTATGTGGTAATATGTTCCTTTAGACATGAAAATCAGAATGAAGATTCCATAGTTTAATATTTTGAGTTGGCCAAAAGTTTTTCTAGTCAGCAAATCAGGCATCTGCATGGTCTATCGACATCCACTGACCCAAATACATAAAACCTGCAATGCCCTCCCTCCCATCTCTGCATCCTTGAACTCTTCCCTTGAGTTATTACAATTGCCTTCAACTTTGTCAATAATTTATACATCTTGTGTGGGTGCATGACCCATGTAAATCATTGTGATCGATCTATTTCTAGTTCTTTTTTCTTTTGCTATCGTTCTTTTGGTGTGTTGTTAATTCCTAACAAGTTCTTATATATACATCTAACAATTTCCGGTGACTGTTTTATAGCAAGATCATTGGTGCTCAAGTTTACTCCAACACAGAAACATCTAAGTCAGCAAGAGATTTACTTGGACATGGGACACATACTGCGTCAACAATTGTAGGTAACTTAGTATTTGATGTGGGCTTCTATGGATTAGCCCAAGGGAACGCAAGGGGAGGAGTACCATCAGCAAGAATTGCTGTTTACAAAGTTTGCGGCGATGTTCTCCATGAAGGTTGCTCTGATTCTAGTATCCTCGGTGCATTTGATGATGCCATTGCCGATGGGGTAGATATCATCTCAATTTCAATAGGAGGGATGGGAGCAAAATCTTTTGATTCAGATTCCATTGCCATTGGTGCATTTCATGCCATGGAGAAGGGCATCCTTACTTCCCACTCTGCAGGAAATCAAGGACCGGTTAACCAAACAACTGTTAGTGTTGCACCATGGCTGCTATCTGTTGCAGCAAGTAGTACCGATCGCCATATCATTAGTAAGGTTTCCCTTGGGGATGGAACAGTCCTTCAGGTAAAAAGCTTTTACTCTTTCAAAATTTGTACTAACGGCTTCCCTATCAATAGAGAATAGGATTACAGTCGCTCATCTTCACGTCTCTCATCTTTCAAAGAATACTTTTGCAATCAATTTATAATGAAATCTATATAAGTAAATTTCTGTCGAGGATTGTCGCCCCAAACTGTACCTCCACATCGCATCAAAGCCTTAGTAACGAAGATACCATACAGAGTGGAACAATACCGAAAAATCTCGAGCCCTCGAGCCATTTAGACTTTGCCCACAAAGGTAGAGACGAAATTCAAGTCATCCTACACCTAATATAACATCGATCAAATTTAGTAAACGATGATTCATAATAGGAATAACCATACCATTTGCAATTCCTTAATGGCATCAAAGGTGAACCACCTTAATATAAACTTTTATTCTGTCAAGAAAAAATTACCATCAAGTTTTTTTTTTGGCAGGGTCATACTATTAATTCATTTATTTTAAATGGAACAACGCATCCCTTGCTATATGGAAAAGAAGTTACAAAAACATGTAGTGAAGACAACGCTCGGTACAATCTCTCTTTTGGATAATTGTTAATTAACTTCGATATTCTTTCATGATAAATCACTATTGATTTTATTTTATTTTCAGCCGGTGCAGTGTTGGGTGCTTGGATAGTAGCTTGGTGCAGGGTAAGATTCTCCTTTGTGATGATTTTTTTGGAGGAATGCTAGCAGATTCAGCTCATGCTTTAGGGACTATAATATCAAGTATGTTTGGTCATGATTATTCTACTATATCTCCTCTATCTGCAACACAATTAAGCACTGAAGATGGCCTTCGGGTGAGGTCTTATTGGAATTCCACCAAGTAAGTTCACAATAATTATCATATATTTAAAAATTAAATTAATATAACGAAAGGGAAAAGGAACACTGTTCGGTAGTGCTCCTATGCCCTTTCACATGGGACTCTAAGCCCCCGTTTGATAACACTCCAACTCCTTATTTCTTAATTCCGGAGCTAATCCAAAGTAGAATGGTCATTGATAAACAAGGTTCAATTTTTTACTCCCATGAAGTGAACCGCTCCAAAAATGCCTCTGGGAGCTAAAATACTGGAGCTATAAAAAAACTTACTTCTCTTGCTCCAGAACTATTACCACTACTGACTACCATCACCACCATCACTAGCACTACCATCATCACCACCCCCTCCATGGCCATCATCCCCACCATCCCCACCACCACCCACCACCCACCACCCACCACTTACTACCGATGCCGCCACCACCTTCCACCATCGCCGCCACCACCACCCACCACCTTCCACCATCACCGCCACCACCACCCACCCACCACCTACCACTACTGCCACCATTGCCGCCACCGCCACCACCCACCACCACCGCCACCAGCACCCACCAGCACTGCCGCCGCCACCACCCACTAGCACCACCACCACTACCACCACCCCCCCCCCACCGCCACCAACACCACCACCACCACCACCACCACTACCAAATAGAATTCTGGAAGCATAATCTATTGATTTTAGAGCAGCGTTATCAAACAGCATTCTACTTCAAAAATTTTGACTCTGGAGAAGAAGTAGAAAATGACTCTGGACCAGAAGTAGCTCTTTACTTCTTAGCTCCGGAGCTAATCCGGAGTAGAATGGCGATTGATAAACACGGTTCAAGTTTTGACTCCCATGGAGTGAACCGCTCCAAAAATGTCTCTGGGAGCTAAAATACTGGAGCTAAAAAAACTTACTTCTCTTGCTCCAGAGCTATTACCATTACTGACTACCATCACCACCACCACTAGCACTGCCATCATCACCACCACCCCTCCATCGCCACCATCCCCACCACCACCCACCACCCACAGCCGCCACCACCACCACCACCTCCGCTGTCGCCACCGCCACCACCACCCACCACTTACCATCAATGCCGCCACCACCTTCCACCATCGCCGCCACCACCGCCCACCACCTTCCACCATCACCGCCACCACCACCACAGTCGCCACCACCACCCACCCACCACCTACCACCACTGCCACCACTGCCACCACCACCACCACCCATCACTTACCATCGATGCCGCCACGACCCTCCACAATCGCCGCTACCACCACTCACCACTTTCCACCATCACCGCCACCACCACCGTCGCCACCACCATCCACCCACCACCTACCACCACTGCCACCACTGCTGCCACCGCCACCACCCACCACCGCTGCCACCACCACCCACCAACACTGCTGTCACCACCACCCACCAGCACCACCACCACTACTACCACCCCCCACTACCACCACCACCAAACAGCATTCTGGAAGCATAGTCTTTTGATTTTGGAACAGCGTTATCAAACAGCATTCTACTCCAAAAATCCTGACTCTAGAGAAGAAGTAGAAAACAACTCCGGACCAGAAGTAATTCCATAGGAACTGGAGTGTTATCAAACGGGACCTAAAATGACTAAGGTCAGGGTAGTGATTTCACAACCCCATGTCTTAGGGCTCAGAGGTAAGCTGCCCGACAGCATTTTATTTGCCCTTTCACATGTCCCTCCCCTGATTTAATGTGGAACGTAAATGTTGTTTCTAATAAAAAGAGAGGGGAGATGTGAGAAGACTGTGTAATCATTGTGCTAGTTATACTTGTTGAGTTGGGGTTCATTATTAGCATATACATGTATTCTTACCAGGATCCTATCACTATCTAAGGAGAGTAGGACTCATCAATTAAAATGTGGGACTCACTAAATATGGATAATAATGAGATCCATCAAAGCCACTGGTGGTGAACTAATCTCAACTAATCTCATATTTCTTACCAAAAAATAAAAAATAAAAAACTAATACTTGTACTCAAATTAGATGTTAATGTTTAGTCTTCCATAAAAAGTCATGGTCAATTATTTCAAATTCTGAACTTCTTATTTACTAATTAAACAGAAACCCCCAAGCAAACATCTTGAAGAGTGAGGTTTTAAATGATTCGTCTGCCCCAACAGTTGTTTCTTTCTCTTCCCGTGGACCAAACCCAATTACACCAGATATTCTCAAGGCCAGTATTTCATCCAAGCTTGCAAAGATCTCTCTCTCTCTCTCTCTCTCTCTCTCTCTCTTTCTCTCTCTCTCTCTCTCTATTTTATCTTGTCATTTTCTCTTATTTATGATTTTTGAAAAATATTACAGCCAGATATAACTGCCCCAGGAGTAGAAATCCTGGCTGCATATTCGCCTGTTAGTCCACCCTCGCCAATTTCATATGACCCAGATACAAGATCTGTGAAGTATAGCATATTATCTGGAACATCCATGTCATGCCCTCATGCCACCGGTGCTGCTGCATATGTTAAATCTTTCCATCCTGATTGGTCAGCTTCTGCCATTAAATCTGCTCTCATGACCACTGGTAATGTGCTCTCACTTGATCTCTTTTATGTCCAGATGAAGTTGTGAATGCTCATATAGTACATTGGTACTATAATTATGTGGTTTATCGATTTTATCCAGTTTAGTACTAATTGGTTTTAATCAGTTTTTTTTATTTAATTTATTTTTCATCTGTTAACTAATGATTTATTAGTTCTAAATCATAATCCAATCGATTAATTTTTTACTTCATTTTTATCGTTCTGTTTTGATTCCATTTCTCGGTTTTAGTTCAGAATTAACACCCATATATATATATATATATATATATATATTCCTCATGACAATTCATCTTATTCCAATTTAACTTTATATTTTTTTTACCTGTAGCATGGTCCATGAATGCCACCAGGAACTCTGATGCTGAGTTTGCTTATGGTGCTGGCCATATTGATCCAGGGAAAGCTGTAGATCCTGGTCTGGTATATGTAACTTCAAAAGATGACTACATCAAATTCCTCTGCAATATAGGGTGGAATGATAAGAGGATTAGTATTATTTCAAGAGACAACAGCACTTGCCCAAAAAGTTCCAAGGGAGCATCAATAGATCTAAATTATCCATCAATGGCAGTTCATCTTCAACCTAGTACTGCTTTTGTGATTAATTTTCCAAGGAGAGTTACAAATGTTGGCTTGGCAAACTCTACATATAAGGCATCAGTCATTTCAGATTCCAAGATAAAAATCAGTGTTAAACCTGAAGTTTTGTCTTTCACATCATTGAACGAGGAGAAATCTTTTGTGGTGACAGTTTCAGGAAGTGGGGTGCCTCAGGATTCTATGGCATCTGCATCATTGGTGTGGTCTGATGGGACACACATTGTGAGAAGTCCAATAGTCGTGTACTCAATGATTTTTTAATGCTTCTAAATAAGCATTTGGGTCTGACAAAAAAAAAGCATTTGGGTTTTACTTTCATTTTAGGTTTTTTCTTCTTTTTTTTTTTTTAAGCTATATTTAGGAAGTATTATTAGTTGATTAAATTTGATTCGACCGAAATCAGCAATCTCATTCTAATTCTAAAACAGTGATTGTATTTGTTAGTTAAAACACATTTTAAATATGTACTTTGTATCATACTATTGTATTGTACTCAACCGTTTAATTGCCCTATTTTACTTTAAAAATATGATAATATATTTCATATTCCGATTTTGTCTTTTAAAACACGTTTAATACATGTACTATATCATATTCGTATTTTAACATGCATCTTTCATGAATAATAAGTCGATCAATTTCATATCGTTTAATATTCTTATTGTCTTCTATATATAACCAATGTGAGATTAAAAGTTGGCCACTACCTCATAATTGTTTTTGAACTCATTATTTTATTACTCGTTAGGTGGATTGTGGGCTATGGGTAAGTCAATTCTTAGAAAATGAGGTAAGGTTTTAATGAAAGGAAAATTATCCATCCTCTTACCTCTGCATTTGTTAACTTATATAGGAGTGCTTCATTGATGGAAATGTCTGAATTACTCTTTTAAGAGTTATAGAACTGGTGGTAACTTAGTCTCTGTAGTCAAGGATTTGAATTTCAGTTTCATGTTTAGTTTCAACCAGATCAAAAATCAAAATATCTACCACTTTGGTCGAAATTTCATCGAAATCAAATAAAAAGAAAAGAGAAAATTTAATGAGACACCTCACAATTGGGTTACTACACAGATGGAACAACTCTGTGTTGGTTGGACTAACAGTCCACTACCATATTGTTGTTGATGTTTACTCACAAATTTCATGGACAAAAATACCATTCAATCAAGGTTCTCCTCTCTAATCTGCGAGTGTAGCTGAAAATCTGTTTTCGAGTCTCAGAATCCAGCGACTCAAGAAAAATTAGAGAACTGCGACCTCCTCTCTCTCATACGGTATCCGTGCGTAAATTCGTCCGATAAACATTAGAGAGTCACGGAGGATCCAAGAAATGCTTCAAGTTCCTGGCATTCCAGAATTGCCGTTCCAAAGACTCCTCCGTTCTGCTCGTGCCGGCGGATCCACTTTCATCATCTTTGGACCCTGGCACCACAACCAGCAAAAGCAGCAGAATCAAATTCTATTATACACTCAAGTGACTTATTGTGACGCAAACCCCATCCTCTAGATGATTCACTTTATCTAAAACCCTCCGACGGCAACCCTCCGATGGCAACCCTCCAACGGAAAACCCTCCAACATCAACCCCTCCGATGGCCTCCTGCGTCCCTTCCGACGAAAGCCCACTCACGGGGCCTTTTCCTTTCTCCCTTATCGTCCACCGTCGCTTACTGTTCCGTAACCTCTTCACAACCCTTCTAGACATTTTTCCTTCCAAACCCAATTCTACGCCACCACCCAAATGACCTCCATTGTCTTCTATTTGTTATGCCTATGGAAGATCGATAGAAGGTCTGATTTCCACGGAACCGGAGGTGGAGATGGAAGAAGGAGAATTAGTCCCCCGAAATGGTGAGCCTGGCTCGAGGAGAAAAGGTAGAGAAGGAGGAGAAGAATATGCTCTAGTGAACCGTACATGGAGTAGTAGGCTCTTCGATACCCCTAGTGGAGGGGAAATTGATGCTTCAAATCCAGCATCTGCAAGTTGGAATTCTAGTATCTGCAAGTCCGAGAAACATTAAAGAACGACAATTTGGTTTCGTGAACGGTCTCATGGTGAGCCTCTCATCTGGACAAGAGTTCACACATAAGAGAGCCACACCAAGAAAATGAAGCATTACTTGGATTTTGAGTACCTGATCGGCATTGAAGTTGCTGATAAAAAAATTGCTGCAGATGAAAGCCCTGAATCTGAACCACTTTCTCTCGGACAAAAAAATGGAAAATGAGAATACAGGGGGTTGTGGATGATTCTACGGTTCTCTCTATGTCAGAGAAGAAAATCGGAAGGATACAAGGGCTCCCGTGTAACTTTTGTAAAGTGAGAGTAGTTCTATATAATAAACCAATTGTCAAGAGATGTTTGAATAATTTTTTCAAAAAAAAACTCAAGTTTCAAACATGGTTTTGGTGGCCAAAAAAATTCATTTTTGAATGTAATTTTTTGTGTAATGCAATTTTAACCTTTCTAACATATCCATTGAATCATTTACATAATAAAAAAAAATTATAAAAAAAAAAAAACCTACATCAAAAATGAGATTTCTATGTTTGCATCATAGTATACTAATGTATGCAATGAGTGAGAAGGGTAGTAAATTACAAACAAAATATAGAAACTAACGTTATACATAACTTATTGTTATTACAATATTCATAAACATTCTTTATCAAATACATAGAATAAGGAAGTCTACTCAAATCCATGACGAGTTTCGTGGCGCATCGAATTTTCGAACATAAAACCATTGCTGATGCTAATAAATTAAGGTTCTTGTGAGGACAATGGGTTTTCCACCTCATATTTCATATGATTGAAAGAAAGGAATTTCTTTGATAAACTGAAGATTCAAGGCTCTCGCCTTTTGATCTTGTCCATCCACGCCAATGGACAGTGGAAATCTAGAGTCGCCACATAGATGGGGTCTAGGACATATAAGTTGTCTCTCTCTTGGAGAGACGCTAATGACTCATGCTCAACGGATTAACTTCTGATCTCACCAATGAATGGTATGCGTCAAGTTATGAATTGGGAAGGAGTTAGGCACCCAACTCATTTAATCATTAGACTGGTCTCCTTCTGTCCTATCATTTCTTACATTCTTTAGGCTTATATATGTTTAGGTCACTCAATCTAACCTAAATAGGTAAGTGGAGAATCCTAGACCAAGTTTCTAAGTTCTACTAACTTAGAGTGTCACCACACAGGTTTGAAAAATAAAATACAAGTCAACAAACAATAAATGAATCAATGAATAAATGGATGAACAAATGAATGAAACAATCATGAATAAACAAATAAAGAATTAAAAGAATATACAAACATAGAAAAAACAACAGATGGATGACCGAATTAGAAAACTATCTCAAGCAGCATACGTATCCCTATGCGGCGGGAATCAGACCAAACATTGTAGTGGTAGGCTTGGCAAATGGGCATTTGCCCTTATGGAGTTCACATTCCAATATCGGCCACAGAGGGCCATTGGGTGGGGTTGTGGTTATCTGTGAGGTGCCCCTTGACAAAAAAAAAACACGTGTAACTGTATGCGAAGTGACGACATATTTCCCGCTACCTACGTATCTCCTAAGAGAATCAGGTCAAACGTAATTTCCAACAATTAACGTGTTGTTGGATCCTGAATGACATCACTCATGAAGTGCTCGGACCTTAGAGGTACTTGGACCTCGGCTCCCCGCACTCGGCAAGGTGAACTATCATTTCAAAAATGTTGTTGGTTGCTTCGCAAATCAACTCCTAATCATAGGAGACGATTGACCTAAGGTCACAGACAAAACTGGGTAATGGCTAGGTTAGAGATAAAAAAAAATGATCCCGACCATCGCCTGAAAACATGCAAACCTAACAAAAAAAATTTGGTATCTTTCTTTTCTTTTCTTTTTTGTATTTTTCTTTGAAAGATGAAAACAATTTGAGGGACCAACCCTATTGGATGGGCGGGCCTGGACCTAGGCAAGGCCCACACTGGTCAGCATGGGATTTGAGAATCCCAGCAAGAATGGACTCATTAGAGTCACCTAAAATTCCACAACGCTAGGAAAGGGAGTTCCTAAACCATTACACATATGAAGGATAGGATACACCTCTTGGGGGTAGGGATTCATGCTTCAAACAAGCATTTGAACCAAGTTTAGCATGAAAATGAGCGAGAATTAGTTCCCTTGAACTATACATGGATGGGACGAACTAAACATATGATTTAACCACCCATCACACAGGATACAAAAACAAACATCATTATGGATAACCATGTGGCAAGTAATAAGCTCATTGTGCTAAACATGAATCTAAGTATAAGTCAAATAATCCAAACCCAAGCATGACATAGTTCAAATAATTAAGATATTCTCAACTTCTTTAAATTGTGATTTCATGGAGAAGCATTGGCCCAAAAGTCAAATTCAACCACAAGCTAATTTGAACCAAACCAGGTTTGTCATTAAAGATAGAACAATCAAACCCAACAGATTTGATATAAAAAATGAAACAATTCAACCCAAACCAGATTCATATCATTGAAAACAGAACCAATTCAACTTAGCTTTGACATTAAGGTACATAAACCAACCAAATCAGATTTGATATTGATACTTAAATTAACAGCTTCAGACCGACCAGATTTAACCGTGAGATAACCAAATCAGATTCAACAATGTAACAATATGATCTAAACCAGCCTTCACCCAAACCAGATTTATAACATTCAAAAAGGAGATCAGATTAAACAACAAAATTTGACAAATCCAAGCATTATCTCAAGGCAGGTTCAAGTATGGATTAGTCCAAACATGGACTGATTTGGTTCAAATATTGGATAAAACTAAGTATTGGGACTGATCTAAACAAGAATTGTTCACTCATCTTGTGTGGGTGTATGAACATGTAAATTGTTGTGATAGATCTTTTTTCTTTTCTTTTTTTTTTTTTTTGTTTCTTTTGCTTCCTTCTTTTGGTGCGTTGTTAATTAATTCCTACCAAGTTTATATATATATATATATATATATATCTAACAATTTTCAATGATTGTTTACAGCAAGATCATTGGTGCTCGACTTTACGTCAGATCAGGAACATCTAAGTTGGCAAGAGACTTAATTGGACATGGAACACATACTGCATCTACAATTGCAGGTAACGTAGTATCTGATGTGGGATTCTATGGATTAGCTAAAGGGAATGCAAGAAGAGGAGTACCATCTGCAAGAATTGCAACTTACAAAGTTTGTAGAGAAAATAGCCTAAAAGGTTGTCCTGATTATGCTATCCTCGCTGCATTTGATGATGCCATTGCTGATGGGGTAGATATCATCTCAATTTCAGTAGGAAGGTTGGTAGCAATTGCTATTGATAAAGATTCCATTGCCATTGGTGCATTTTATGCCATGGAGAAGGGCATCCTTACATCTCACTCTGTAGGAAATGGTGGACCAATTAAGCAAACAACTACTAGTGTTGCACCATGGCTACTAACTGTTGCAGCAAGTAGTACCCATCGCGGTATAATAAATAAGGTTTCCCTAGGGGATGGAACAGTCCTTCAGGTAAAAAACCTTTACCCTTTCAAAATTTCTATTATTGTTTCACTATTAATAAAGAATAGAGTTACAGTCGCTCATCTTCGAGTCTTTCATCTTTTAGAGAATACTTTCGCTATCAATTTATAATGAAATATATATAAGTAAATTTCTCTCAAGGATGGCCACCCCGAACCCGCACAGTGCATCGAAGAGCTAGAGTGATACAATTCCAAAAGACCTCGAGCCATCAGGCCATTTATAATTTGCTCAAAAACTCATATGACAAAATAAAAATCATCATGCTCCCTGTCAAGTTTCCAACTCAAAAGTTTGAACTAGTAGGTGGAGGGACTCTCCATATATGAGACCCCAAGATTCCAATCTCATTAGTAATGTAAGACTATTCTGAATAGTCCCCCTCACATTTAATCCCACCGTTAGGTAGTGTATATGTGGCAATACATGACACTTTTTTTTTAGGTGACTTGGTCTTTCTTTTCATATGACTGGTCCCTCTTTAGGTAATTGGTCCCTCTTTTTAGGAGGCAGATAGTCCCTATTTTGTGTGACCATCCCTCTTTTTAGGTGATATGTCCGTAATTGTCTTCCTATTTTTGGGTGACTAACTCTCTTTGGGTGACCATAGTTTCTTTTTGTGCTTCTCTTTTTAGGGTTATTTTGAAAGGGAACCTAGTGCTTTGATACCATATCAAGTTTTCAACTCAAAAATTTGAACTAGTAAGTGGAGGGATTCTCCATATATAACACCCCAAGATTCCAATCTCATGAGCAATGTGAAACTATTCCCACCATAACATCCATCAAATTCAGTGGAGGATGACTCATAATAGCAAATGTTTGGGAAAATAATCGTTGATGTTAAATCTGGCCGTAGGAAGAGAATTTCGGATGATCTTTCGGAGATGAGCACGTGGTGTTCATCTAAGGCACATGGTCTGAGAAGGAAGATATAATGAAAAATATCAGAAAGAACCTATGTTCGACCCTCTATGATGACTCAGATAAGATGCGATAGGTTGATGTGGGTTGTTGGGTAATTAATAGACTGTCATTAATGCTCATAAATGCTGACAACAACTATAAATGCAAGGCATGCTAATTTGATCAGCCAAGTCATCAGATCATGGACCAAATCAGCATGAAGTCAGAACCTTACTTGGTAAAAGTGCAAGGACATAAACACACATCTAGAGTTATGGGGAACATGGCCTAAAAGAGGGGTTGAAGAAGGTCGAGGGGGGTCGAAAGTGATTGACATGCAGGCACCATAGCACAGTCTTAGGGGTCGTAGGTATGCGGGCCTATTATATCCTAGGAAACTAATGATTAAAGTAGTGATAGGCATGGGAAAGCTTGCTTATAAAGTTTCTAATTGAATCTATATATGTAACAAGAGGACATCAAATAAAGGGGGAAACTTTTATTCCTTGAGAAAAAGAGAAAAAGAAAACCTCTGATCTTTGAATTTCAAATTGTTGTCATTGCTTTAGATTAAATTTTTTCAGTGTTTAAATTCAGTAGGAAAGGAGATAGTTCTAGTAGGCAATATCTCGAGATAGTTCTAGTATGCAATATCTCAGGGAACCTTTGTTTCTAAAGGAGCTCCATTGTCTCATTGCGAGTTCCATATTGTCTGTCTTGGTGATTCCATTTTCGGATTCCAACGACAACAGTTTGGCGCCCACCATGGAGCCCTAACATACTTTGTTTATTGAAGTATTTTCTTTTCCATTGAATCAGTAAAATAAGGAGGAGGAAAAAGAGAGAAAAACCTTCCCAATTTTCTTCATCTTCCCCAATCCCATTTTCCTCCAAGCTACTCTCCCAGTTTTCTTAACATTAGCATATTCCTACGGATGGCACCAGTAGGAAGAGTTGAAGTTCCTATAACCTACAGAAAACTCAATCCTGGCGTGCTGAAGTTAATATGGTTACAGAGCGGGTAGATGTCCCAATGGGTCAAGATCCCCAAGATGTGTTTTCAGAAGAGCCAACCAATGAAAGAGCAGGTGGTCCTAATCCAGACCCATCACAGTACGTTTCCAGGGAGTAATTTGACAGATTAGCCCAGCAGTTGGCTGCCTTGATAGAATTGTTACAACAATGGCCCCCAGGAGTGCCAGCAGCTTCAGCACCACTAGTTGATGCCCCAGAGGTTCCACAGAGATCACGACAATCTAGACTCTCTGCGCCGCATGACGTCCCTCCTAGCCCAAGGAGGGATAGCCCCTCAGTAGATTCGTATCATAGTCGGGATCGAAGTGGTCAGTGGGAAGACCCGCAACCTCAATATGGTCTAGAAGTTGACCCTACTGAAATCGTTGAAAGTAGCCAAGAGTCCCTGAGGGTCTCTCGCCAGTCGTCTATCTCACGAAGGATGGGATCGAGACGGGGAGACAGGTGGGCCAGGGCCGAGATGTACACCGAGTTGGATGTGGCACGGGAGGCGCAAAGGAGGGTCGACGAAGCCAAATGTGCCAGAGAAGATGCTCAGGCCAGGGTCGATGCTTCTCGACAAGCTCGCAAGGAAACCCAACCAAGGGACAAATAAGCTAGGAGAATCCGAGAAGAAACCCAAGCCAGGGTCGAAGAAGCTAGGAGAATCCGCGAAGAAGTCCAGGCCAAGGTCGACACTGCGCGAGGAGAAAGGGTGGTGGCCGTGCCATCTATTGTTGCACCTTTGACTGTTGTACCTGTTGCAGTTGTTCCTCCGACAGGTAGCTTTCCAGCAGGGGATGAAAATACAGCAAGGCTAGAACGTCTTGTAAAAGAACTGATGGACCGGGTGCAACATGTGGAGAGAGGGGTCGATTCAGTAGCCCTTCAGGAGTATGTTACGGAGACAGCCTTGACGGATGAGGTTATGAATCATCCCCTACTTGCCAACTTTGCCCTCCCAAATGTTGGGTGGTATGATGGCAAGACAGATCCAGAGAGACACTTGGATAATTTCAAGGCAGGAATGGTCATCTATGGCCACCACGACGCTCTGTGTTGTAGAGCTTTCCCCTCAACACTACGGGAAGCAGGAAGGACGTGGTTCAACAACCTCTCTCCTCGATCAGTGGAGACTTTCAAGGAGCTCAACAGCTTATTCTTCTCCCATTTTCAAGGGAGTCGCGTTTAGAAGAAAAATTTATTCCATCTGATGGCGATTAAGGAAGGTAAAGGGGAGCCACTTCGACACTTCATCACCCGTTTCTTAGGAGTAGCGGGAGAAGTTAAAGACCTACAGCTAGATGTGGTTGTATCAACCCTATCTAAAGCCTGCCATGATCCACATTTGGTGTTTTCACTCAATAAAAAGCATCCCAGAACTCATGCCGAGATCTTCAGTCGATGCGATTGGTATGCATCAGGTGCAGAAGCTATGGCGAAGTTATCAGGGCAGGTGAGTTTGTGTCCTACAGTTGTTGAAAGAAGGAAGAACGAAGCTTTGGAGAAGGCTCCTAAAGAAGGAGAAATAAGCAAGAAAACTTGACCAAGGAGTTGTACCCTGCTCGCCCAGCACATGAATACACACCTCTTAACCGGACCATGGCAGAGATATTGAACATCAAAAGAGGCGACGCTTTATTAGTCCATCCATCTAAGATGATGGCTCGGCCTAAGGAGCGCAATAGACGGTTATACTGTGCACATCACCAAGATCATGGCCATGATACCAACTCATGCAGGCATTTGAAAAGCCTGGTCGAATATCTAATCCAGCACGGAAAATGGATAGAGTTTGTAGGAACAAGGTCAGGCCCAACTCTGCCTACCCCGACAATGGTGCTCCCTCTGCCTCCCCCTGTGAGAGCTCCTGAAGAAAGAAGGGAAAGGGTCGAGCATAGACCTCTACCACCCCCAAGATCACCCCAAGGGGATTCATGGGTCAAATTGATCTGTGCATGGAAGATCAACTGAAGAAGATGAAGGATTACCCCGCCCGGGGGGTTCGAACTATTCGAGAGAGGAGTCCCCCGTGGAAGTTGTTGGGAAAGGCAGGCCCAGATTAAGATCTGGGACTGAGTGATGATGAATACGTTACACTCAGCCAATCAGAATGCATGATGGTGACTGTCTGGCCCGAGCACATGCGACGTGAAGTGCTCCCAATTGTGATAGAGCCCGAGGAAGAAGAAGCTGCAAAAGGAAAGCAAGTTCGAAGAGGGGAAGAAAGCATGGGGGGATCATCTTCCAAGAAAGTCAGGTATGACGGATACATTTACTTTGGTGATGATGATCTCATCGATGTTGTTATCCCTCATGAGGAACCCCTTGTTATCAAGATGGTCATCGAAGAAAAATGAGAGGTAAGTCGTATATTGGTCAATACGGGTAATGCCTGTGAGATCCTTTACTACGATACTTATCTAAGGTTGGGCTACAAGGATGAGCAGTTGAGATCCATTAGATATTCTCTTTTGGGGTTTAACGGTGAAGGAGTACGGGTGAAGGGAACCATTCAGATTGATACTCGCCTAGAACCTATCCAGCGCGGGTTAGCATCAGTATGAAGTACATGGTGGTGGACACCCGGTCAAGCCACAATGGTATACTCGGAAGGACGGGTCTTAATAATTACGGACCTGCTTGTCCACCTACTACTTACTTATGAAGTTTCCAACTGAGTAGGGAGTTGGATGCTGCAAGGCGGACCAATCCGTGTCGAAAAGGTACCACGCTGCCTCCCTAACTACCCTTGAAGAAGATCAACCGGTTCAAGTGATCCAGTTAGATGAGTATCATGGCAACTTTCCAATAGAGTAGACTTCTTCAGTCGAAGATCTCATTCCATTACCCTTTAATGATGATCATCCAGAAAAGACATTCTTAGTGGGATCAGCTCTTCCAGAAGAACAAAGACAAGAGCTCATAAAATTCTTGAAGGCAAATTCGGGCATTTTTGCCTGGACTCCAGAAGATATGCTGGGAATTCCGCGTTCGACCATGGAACATCACCTCCAAATAGATCCGCACCAACGTCCTATTCACCAAAAGAAGAGAGCCGTATCAGTAGAAAAGCAAGCAATCATAGATCAGGAGGTTGAAAAGTTGTTGAAGGCCAGATTTATCTGAACAGTGTATTATCCAGACTGGCTGGCCAATGTTGTACTAGTGCCTAAGTCTGGTGATCGCTAGCGTGTATGTACTGATTTCACTGATCTTAATAAAGCATGCCCAAAAGATTCTTACCCCTTACCTCGGATAGATCAGCTCATCGATGCCACCACAGGGCATGAGCTGCTATCCTTTCTAGATGTTTATTCGGGATATAATCAAATAAAGATGGCCAAAGAAGACGAGGAGAATACAGCCTTCGTCACCAGCAAGGGCACATACTGCTATACGCTAATGCCCTTTTTGGGCTGAAAATGCGGGGGCGACGTATCAAAGGCTTGTTAATAAGGTCTTCGAAAAACAGATTGGTCGAACCATCGAAGTGTATGTGGATGACTTCCTTGGCAAGACAACTAGAGCAGCAAATCACCTAGCGGACCTCAAGGAAGTTTTTGATGTAGTGTGGAGAAACTTCATGCGTCTCAAACCTGCAAAATGTGCTTTTGGTGTGCAATCTGGCAAGTTTTTGGATTTCATGGTCTCCCATAGGGGGATCGAGGCCAACCCCATAAAGATCGAGGCAATCCAAAGTATGAAGTCTCCAACTACACCCAAGCAAGTCCAAGTGCTCACAGGATGAATCAAGGCCCTTGGGCGATTTCTGTCCAGGTCTGTTGATAGATGTCTCCCATTATTCAATACTCTCAAGGGATCCAAGCCTTTTGCATGGACGATCGAATGCGAGGAGGCGTTCCATGGCCTCAAACGGTATCTTTCTTCACCCCCTTTGCTGGTCAAGCTAGAGACAAGAGATACATTACTACTTTATCTGGCGGTCTCACCATGTGCAGTCAGTGGAGTATTGGTCAAGGAAGTTGATAGGGTGCAACATCCTGTGTATTATGTGAGTAAGGCCTTATTAGATGTAGAGACCAGGTACCAGTCTATCGAGAAGTTGGCTCTTGTCGTGGTGGTTTGTACTCGTAAGCTACGACCCTATTTCCAGTCTCACTCCATCATCATATTGTCGGATCGACCCCTGAACAAATTCCTCTCCAGAGCGGACGTGTCTGGACGTATGATCAACTGGGTAGTCGAACTAGGGGAGTTCAACCTCGGACTACCATCAAAGCATAGGCATTAGCAAATTTTCTGATTGAAAGTACCCTCCCAAGAGGTGAAGAATAAGGGTCGAATACGGAACGAGCACTTGAAGAAGCCAGGGTTAAAATCTTCCTTGGTCTTGAAGAACCTTCTTGGGTCATGTACATAGATGGAGCTTCCAATCAAGAGGACGCATGAGCAGGAATTGTCCTTATCAGCCCCGAAGGGTTTAAGGTACTGACATCTGTACGGTTTGGCTTCTCAACAACCAGTAATGTGGCAAAGTACGAAGCCTTGGTGGCTGGGCTAAAATTGGCTAGAAAGTTGAAGGTCACTCATATGTTAGTATATGGGGATTCCCAAGTGATCATGCGACAAGTTACGGGGGTCTATGAGGCTCGACAGAACCGTCTAGCTAGATACTTGACCCTCGTGAAACAGCTCATCGAACCTCTGGAAAAGTTTACAATGGTCAGCATACCTCGTGATCAGAATGTGGAAGCAAATGCTTTTTCTCATCTAGGATCCAGCGATTTGAGCCGCTTTGACATGCCGGTGTATGTCGAGCATCTGTCAGATCCTAGCATCGACCCCGTAGGGGAAGTCTTACTCGTCAACGTCGAGCCCTGTTGGATGGATCCTTTACTCACTTACTTGCGTGAAAATGTCCTGCCTAAAGACAAGAAGGAAGCCCGGCGCATTCAGACTCAGGCTAGGTCGTATGTCATTCACGACGAGGTACTTTATAAGAAGTCTCATACCTTTCCATTGCTTCGTTGTGTTCCACCCTCGAGGGCAGAGTACATTATGGTAGAAATTCACGAGGGAATCTACGGAGCCTACCAATGTGGGCGCACTATGTGTTTCAAGATCATCAGAATGGGATATCATTGGCCCCATATGATGAACGATTGTGAAAAGTACACCAGAAGCTGTCAAGCGTGTCAGAAGCATGCTCCCATGTCCCATCGCCCATGCGCACAGTTACAGCCTATTCCTTCTTCCATTCCCTTCGCAGTCTGGGCTATGGACATTTTAGGGCCATTTCCGTAAGCAAAGGGACAACTGCAATATATTTTGGTGGCAATTGATTACTTCACCAAGTGGATCGAGGTAAAAGCAATGGTAAGGTTCATGGCACATAAAGCTAAGGAATTCTTCAGACTTGACGTCCTCTATAGATATGGAACCCCACAAGTACTAGTTACCGACAATGGTCCGCAGTTCTCAAGTCGGATCTTCCACGAATTCTGTCGCGACCATAAAATTGGGCATAGATTTGCGTTAGTAGCGCACTCAGAAGCTAATGGATACACAAAAGTCACCAATCGTACTCAGCTGCATGGTCTAGCACGACGTGTGAAAGAAAAGAGACAAGCATGGGCTCAAGAATTACCCAGTGTGGTATGGTCGTATCGAACAACCCAACGGACGGCTACAAGGGCTACTCCTTTCAAGTTGACTTTCGGATCTGAAGCTGTTATTCCGATCGAGGTAGTGGAGAAAAATTATAGGGTGTTGAACTTCAATGAGAATACTAACAATGACATCCTCTTAATGGACCTGGATCTTCTAGAAGATGTTCGCAAAACAGTTCGACTATGTATAGCGGCGTATCAACAGAAAATGGTCAAGTATTACAATTCGAGGTTCAAGGAGATTTGTTCCAAGTGGGTGACTTGGTTTTACACTCGACGGCAGTCACTATTCCTGCTTAGCAGGGTAAATTAATCCCAAATTGGGAGGGACCGTACCGTGTTGTGAAAGCTACTAGACCAGGGTCACATCACTTGGAGACAATGGATGGGTCGGCCTTACCACACACTTGGCACTCCAAGAATCTTCGAAGATACTATGTGTAAAGTTCCCTTTCTATTTATTTAATGAAATATCTACTTACACTACACCCTTTCCTAAGGGTACAAAAAAAAATAAAAAAAATAAAAAGCCTACGGGTCTCAAAAAAAAAAAAAAAAAAAAAGGGTCTACGGGTCTCAAAAAAGAAAAGGCCTCCGGGCCTCAAAAAAAAAAAAAAAAAAAAAGTCTACAGGTCTCGAAAAAGAAAAGGCCTTCGGGCCTTGAAAAAAGAAAAATAAAAATAAAAAATGCCTATTAGTCTCGAAAAAGAAAAAAGACCTCCGGGTCTTGGAAGAGAAAAGGCCTCTAGGTCATATAAAAAAAAGGCTATTATTTTGGTTTTAAATTATTGGTAAAATACAATCATTTAAAGCCAGGGTGCGTAGGGTGGAATACATAGAAAAAATACTTCAATACTTAAAAAAAGTACTTTAAAAAAGAGAGAGTATAAGTTAAGCGCAATGGAAAATATATTAAATGATATATGATGAGTACATTCTTATAATAAAAAAAATAGGAAAAAGAAGAAAACATGATATTTGGTTAAGTTCATAGTTATGCCCATTCCACCGATGGTGTTTCTATCGGAGGAGTATCAGAAGAAGTTGTGCTGGGGGTTTCTGCCGATGGAAGGGAGGAAGGGTCCTCGGAAGCCGTTCCAGGAGTGTCCAATGGAGGAATTGCGGAGAGTAGAGCCACTTCTTGAGGAGGAGGTATTATCACCAAGTCTGTACAGGGAGTTGTTGAAGGAAGACTTGAGGGCTGCAAGAGTATCCCGAATCACCGTACTCATCAGGGGAATATTGGAAAAATTGAAGGTCGAAAGATGAGCAGACATTTGTGAGTGCACGACCAGAAGAGCTTCCCTGATGGCCCTAGCTCTTTCCTTCCTGAAAATGCCCTCCATGTCTTCGGATTCAAGTAAGGCTCTCAGGGTCTTCTCTTTGTCTTGCGCCAGAGATGTATGGGATTGTGCAAGCTCTTCGGTCAAACGAGCTATGGAAGACTGCATGTCGACGCTTCGATCTTGTAGGACAACCAAGTCTCCTTTAAGGGCATCCTCCCTGGTGATGGAATGGGCTAACTCGGCCTGTAACCTGCGGTTCTCCACCAACAAACTGCTCTTCTCAATAACTAACTCATCTCGGGCTCCCTGCAGAACTTTGACCTCCTCTTCCAGTTGATTGTTAAGATCAGTGGTCGCTTTGAGCTGGTCTGTCATGACTTCATTGGATAGCCGCACCTCTGACAATTCCTTCTGGGCAGCCTCGAAGACCTTGGCATGTGTAGTGAAATGTTTATCCAACCTCCGGTACTTGGTCTTCTCATCAGACAGCCATCTCCTGTTTAGCTCTAAAGATGCTTCAACAGAGCGCCACTTTATGTCCAAGTCCTTGGCCTGGTCATCTACTTCCTTGGCCCGCTCTTCTGCTTCTGAGGCTCTTGTCTCAGCGTCATCTCTCTCTTGCTCGACCACCTCTAACTCAAAAGAAAGGGTGTCCTTCTCCTCTTTCCAGGCTTCCTCGACCTCAGTATGGGCTGCAACAGTAGCGTCTCGATTACGGGTGACTTGGTCGCACTCCCCTAGGGCAAGGGATAGAAGCCTACTGTTTTGCTAAGTGAAAGCATGCGCCTCTCTCAACTTGCGTATGGAACTCACCAGCATCTTGCGGCAGTAGTTTGTCCCACACATTAACTATAAAAAAAATAAAAAAAATAAAAAAGAGGAAGGAAAATATGTGAGAAATGGATCAAAAAAAAGTTAGAATGCTCACTTGGTAAAGGGCTACACACTGGCCTTGGTCGATACCCTCAAGCTGGGCATGCTTGAAAAGGTCTTCATCAGCAGGAAGACAGGCATGATGGACAACTTCTTGAGCTACTGGGCGGTTGAGTAACCCAATGTCTGTGGAAAGTACTCTCCAAGATGGGACAAATACGGTAGGCTTGGCAATAGTGGAACTCGAGCCGGAAGCAGAAGAGGTAAAACTGGTCGTAGGAAGGGTCGAAGATGAACCTAGCGGTAAGGTGAAAGGCTCGACTGGGTTTTTCCCTTTGATACCCTCCTCAGTAGGGTGACTGGGGAGAGAAGATTGTATGGGCACAGAGGAGGTGGAGATTTGAGGAAAGGTGGAAGGGGTTAGCAGAGGCAACTCTCCAGACAGTGGATGAAAAAATATAACTACAGTGGAGTCCATAGGAATGGAGGACATACCATAGGAGACTGGAGGAAAAACTTCCAGGCTCGAAGGTGGTAGTGGTGGACTAACCATGGTGATTGGTGCGAAACTTGGAGGAAGATCGACTCAAGAACCTGAATCTACAGTCGGAGGAGGGTGGTGAATGACTTCCGCAGGAATGGTTGTTGTAGAAACAGGTGTGGCATCGCCGGAGAGACTCATAGGTACCATGTCGACAGACGTCTCATCTGGGAGAAGAAAGTGCAGTGGTGGAGGGCCTGCTGGAATCCGCTGCAGGATGTCTTGAGGAGTATCCTCAGGAAAAATAAGCCTGGGAGTCTCAGAGGCAAGTTTCCTCATTTTTGACCTATGCAGCGTCTCTGCAACAGTGGCTTGATCATCGTCATCCTCTGTAATATATATATATATATATATATATATATATATATATAGTCAAAATTGTGATGGGGGGGTCGATAAAACGAAAGAAGGTATAAGAGGATAATACATACCGTCCTCGTCAATGTCAATGATCGACGGTAACACGGGCCCCCCGATCAAAGGAGAAGGGTCGGAAACATGCACTCCTGATGGTGCGTCTGGCTTGGAGCTCCCAACGGGTGGATCGATCAAGGACTCAGGGCCAGGAGGAGGAACAACACCCACTGAGGGCAGTGGAGGAATCTCGGAGGGAACGGCGGAAGCTGTGTCTGCAGCTTTTTTGAGGGCCTCCAGTTTCTGGGCCACTGAAGCAATTATTTCCTCATTTTCTCGCTGTTAGTGGCGGAACAGGTCCGTCCCCATAAGGTCATCCCATATGTTGTCGTCCAGTCCTTCCACTGCATCATGAACCAGCAGAGAATCATTAAAGGTCGAATTGAAATGCAAAAATATTAAAAAGAAGGTCAGGTCAGTGCTACCATGGAACTTACTCAGTCCATATAGGAACAATAATTTATTGTTACACAGGTCCTTGTACTAGACTGCCCTCCCTCTTTCTTCTACCAGTTCGAGGGTCTCTATCTTAAGCGGTGTCTGAAGTGGGGCGACCCCTACTATCGAAGGGTCGATGAAATGCCATCGATTTCCAATGGGAAAGGAGCACATACCTTGAAGAATATAGCCCCGTTTTATTATGGCCCCAAAGAACTTCTCCTTCTATTGAGGAACTAAGGAGGGGGTGGTTTTAATCATGGGGGAAACTGTTTTCAAGTTTTGGCAGAAGAAGTAGTAGATGCCGTTTGGCTTGGTTTTATGGGTTGTGAAATCACGCCAGGTCAAAACTCCAACGTCGAACAGAAACTGAAAGAATCTCAAGGTAGGGGGTTCTTGACATCGAAGGAAGAAGATGATGAAGGAATGAATGTGGGCACAAGAGTTGGGAGGAAGCTGAGTAGGGGTCATGCCATAGTATCCCAGAATCTCAAATACCAGGAGGTGACAGGGGAAACAGAAATCGGATAGAAACATGTTGAAGTTCACCACCATCCTATGAGAGTAAGGGTGACATACTCAGTCTTCCAGAACCGGAGCAATTTGCTCAACAGAGTTAGGAACGAAAAACGAATCCCTAAGATCTTAAAGTTTGGGCACAGTCATTATAGACCTCACCGTGGAGGCCACACAGTGAGGACCAGTCTCACCGGAGATATCGAGGGAAGAGCTTTCAAGGTTACCACTGGAGCTCTCCCCACCCTGAGTGGATTGTAGGGGTGAGATCGACGTAGGGTAGGCTCAGAAGCGCGACTGTCAATGGCTTTGTCACGAGCCATGATAGTTTAGCAGAGAAGTAAAACAGGGAAAAAGAAGAGTGAAACTTACTCGAATGATGATCGGATCACCGAAAATCTCTATAGAAAGAAGATGTTGGCGACAGAATCGGGTAGGCTGAACCAGAGATCTTTAGAAGAGAATGCCTCCGTGAAGAATGAGACAATCCTAAAAGCAGAAGGTGCATGAGGAAGAAGATGAGAGGAAAGGGCGAGATTTTTATAGGTTTGCTGGCAGGTGGGTCACAGTTTGGCAGTCATGATAGTTTTCGAGCGTTGTGTCTGTCAGACTAGATGCGGATGTGACGTTTTAGGGGAAAATGACACGTGGAAGGATGCGATGATTACAAAGAGGTGGGATATACACACTGTTCAAAAGCAACGGCTCAATAAAAACGGTAACGACACCGAGAGCGTTCAAGAAAAATTAACTCCAATTATGGTGAAACGTTACAGGCTTCATGCCAGGGATACGGGCGTTCAAGTTTCGAAAAAGAAGGGAGAAAAGACAAATAGAGATTATCATGGCAGAGAGAAGTCGGCGGAAGATCATCCACGTGTTCATAAGGGGATATTTTCTCTTAAAACGTGTCTCCTCCGGTCGAAATGACGCATAAAGAGACAAGGGGGTTCTGCTAGGGAAAATAATGGTTGATGTTAAATCTGGCCATAGGAAGAGAATTTCCGATGATCTTTCGGAGATGAGCACGTGGCGTTCATCTAAGGCACATGATATGAGAAGGAAGATATAATGAAAAATATTATAAGGAATCTATGTTCAACCCTCTATGCTGACTCAGATAAGATGTGATAGATTGATGTGGGTTGTTGGGCAATTAATGGATTGTCATTAATGTTCATAAATGCTGACAACAACTATAAATGCAAGGCATGCTGATTTGATCAGCCAAGTCACCAGATCATGGACCAAATCAGTATGAAGTCAGAACCTTACTTGGTAAAAGTGCAAGGACAGAAACACACATCTGGAGTTATGAGGAACATGGCCTAAAAGAGGGGTCGAAGAAGGTCAAGGGGGGTCGAAAGTGATTGACAGGACACCATAGCACAATCTTAGGGGTCGTAGGTATGCGGGCCTACTATATCCTAGGCAACTAATGATTAAAATAGTGATAGGCATGGGAAAACTTGCTTGTAAAGTTTTCAATTGAATCTATATATGTAACAAGAGGACATCAAATAAAGGGGAGAACTTTTAATCCTTGAGGAAAAAAAAAAAAAAAAAAAAACCTCTCATCTTTGAATTCCAAATTTTTGTCATTGTTTTAGATCAGATTTTTTCAGTGTCTAAATTCAGTAGGAAAGGAGATAGTTCTAGTAGGCAATATCTCAAGGAACCTTTGTTTCTAAAGGAGCTCTATTGTCTCATTGTGGGTTCCATATTGTCTGTCTTGATGATTCCACTTCCGGATTCCAGCGACAACAGCAAAAACTATATCATTTCCATCTCTTTAATGGCATCGAAGGTAAACCACCTTAATATAAATTTTTCTTCACCCAAAGAAAAAATTCCCATCAAAAGATTCATTTTTTTTTCATAGTAGTACTATTAATTCATATATTTTGAATGGAACAACGCATCCCTTGCCATATGAAAAAGAAGTTACAAAAACCTGCAGTGAAGACAACGCTCGGTACAATACCTCTTTTGATAATTGTTAAATTCCACATTATTTCATGATAAATCACAATTGATTTTATTTTATTTTCAGCCGGTGTGTTGTTTCCTGCTTGGATAGTAGCTTTGGTGAAGGGCGAGATTATCCTATGTGATAATTTTATCGGAGGAATAGAAGCACTTTCAATTCAAGCTTTGGGGACTACAATATCAACTACGTTTGATGATTATTCTTTTATCACTCCTCAACCTGCAATAATATTAGGCACCAAAAATGAGATCCACATCCTCTCTTTCAAGAGAATCTGGAGGAGAGGTGGTGCCTCATACATATGGACAACACCTGGGGTTGGATTAATCCAATCCTTCCATTTGAATCGACATTTATTGTCGGCTCAGAGTCGACTCAGATGGAGGGGTTGGATTAATCCGACCCCAAGTATTCTCCATCTACACCTCTCCTCTGGATTCTCTTTGAGGAGAGGATTTGAATCCCCAGAAATGAGCAGCGGTTGAGGTCTTATTGGAATTCCACCAAGGAAGTTCACAATATTATTAGGTTTTAAAGAAAAAAATAATAATAATTTGTCCCACAGTGTCCCGTGTGCCCTCTCACGTGGATTTTTAAAAAGACTAGGGTCAAGGTGATAATTTCATAACCCAATGTATTAGGGCGCAGAACCGGGCAGCAACTTTTTGACCCTTTCACATCTCTTTCCTCATTTAATGTCGAGTGAGACTGTGGTTTTAAATGAGAAGAGAGGGGAGATGTGAGAGGACTGTGTATGATGATCTCTCTCTCTCTCTCTCTCACTGATCTTGTCCTTTTCATTCATGATTTCTGAAAAATATTACAGCCAGAAATCTTGGTTGCATATTCACCTCTTAGTCCACCCATACAAGATCTGTGAAGTACAGTATAGTATCTGGAACATCCATGTCATGTCCTCATGCCACCGGTGGTGCTGCCTGTGTTAATTCATTTCATCCTGATTGGTCAGCTTCTAACATTAAATCCGCTCTCATGACCACTGGTAATATACTCTCACTTGATCTCTTTTATGTCCAAATGAAGTTGTGAATGCTCAAATAGTACATTAGTTTTATATATATAATAGTTATGTAGTAATCGATTTTAATCAGTTCAGTACTAATCGGTTTTAGTTGATTTCTTTTTAATTTTATTTAATATATTTTTCATTGGTTAACTGATAATTTATCAGTTCTAAATCATACTTGAATCGATTAAATTTTTACTTCATTTTTATCGGTCAGTTTTGATTCCATTTGTCAGTTGGTTTTAGTTCAGAATTGACACCTTTATATATATTTTCCTCATGACAATTCATCTTATTCTAATTTAACTTTCCTTTTTACCTGTAGCATGGGCCATGAATTCCACCAGGAACCCTGATGCTGAGTTTGCTTACGGTGCTGGCCATATTGATCCAGTGAAAGCTGTAGATCCTGGTCTGGTATATGTAGCTTTAAAAGATGACTACGTCAAATTCCTCTGCAATATAGGATGGAATGCCAAGAGGATTAGTATTATATCAGGAGATAACAGCTCTTGCCCGAAAAGTTCCAAGGGAGCATCAATAGATCTAAATTATCCATCAATGGCGGTTCATCGTCCACCTAGTACTGTATTTGTGATTAATTTTCCAAGGAGAGTTACAAATGTTGGCACAGCTAATTCTACATATAAGGCATCAGTCATTTCAGATTCCAAGATAAAAATCAGTGTTAAACCTGGAGTTTTGTCTTTCACATCATTGCACCAGGAGAAATCTTTTGTGGTGACTGTTTCAGGAAGTGGAGTGCCCCAGGGTTCTATGGCATCTGGATCACTGGTGTGGTCTGATGGAACACACAGTGTGAGAAGTCCAATAGCTGTGTACTCATGATCATTTTCTAATGTTTCTAAATAAGCATCTGGGTTTTACTTTCATTTAGGGGTTTTTTTTTTTTTTTGGTAAGCTATATTTAGGAAGTATTGTTAGTTGACTAAATTCAATTCGATTGAAACTGAGTTCAAATCATCTACATGTATATGTACTCTTTATTGATTCTATCACCGTCAATGTGATGTAGGACCCACATCTAGAGTGTGGAACCCATTAGATAAATGTGATGGGATTTTAAGGAGGATATAAGTACATGCAGATGAACTATTCTCATTGAAATCAGCGATCCCATTCTAATTTCTAAAACAGTGGTTATACCCTTTGTTAGTTAAAACTCATTTTAAACACGTACTGTGTACCATACAATCATACCATATTCAACCGTTTAATATATGTATTGCCATATTTACCTCAAAATTACTGTAAAATGCAGGATATTACAAGTCTTGCTTGCCATTTAATACGTGTACCATACCATATCCGTATTTTAACATTCATCTTCCAAGAGTAATGAATCAATTAAGTTCAAACCTTTCAATATTCTTATTGCTTTCTAAATGTAACCAATGTTGGGATTAAAGTTTGGCCACTTCCTCATAATTGCTTTTAAAGTCATTACTTTATTACTTGTTAGGGTGGGCTGTGGGCTGTGGGTCATAAGTCATAATAAATATATATTGTAGGCCACCATAGAGCATGGGATGTGGGCTGTGGGCTGTGGGTCATAAGTCATAACAAATGTATATTGTAGGTCACCATTAGGGGTGCAAGTTTTACCCTGACGACCCGAACCCGCCCAGGCCCGCCCTGAACCCTGGCAGAGTTGAACCCGGCCCGAACCCTGACAGGGCTGGGTTAGGGTTTAATTTTATACCAACCCTGGCAGGGTTGGGTTGGGTTAGGGTTGACCCCCTGGGTTGAACCCGACCCAACCCGACCCTGTATATATTTGAAAATATTTATATAAATATATATATATATATATATATATATATATATATATATATATATATATATATGTATATATATTATTATTTATTATATATAAAATTATAAACCTAAAGGCTAAAGCTAAACCTAAGTTCTACTTTTACCTAAGCCGGAAGCCCTCATCGACCAGATAATCTCATTTTCTCTGGATCTCTCTCTCTCTCAAGAAGACGAAGCCCTAACTCCTAAGAAGACGGCGGCACTTGGCAGCCGCGGCACCGCACCTTCTCCTCTTCTCTTCTTCATCTCTTCTCCTCTTCTCTTCTTCATCTCTTCTCTTCTTCATCTCTCTCTCAAAGACTCAAACAAAGTCGAGTTTACGAAACCCTAAGAGTAGAGGCGACGCCTTCATCTCTTCTCTTCTTCACCTCTTCTCTCAATCTCTCTCTCTCAAACGAAACCCTAAGAGGGAACGGTGCCTCCTAGACTTTCAATCACTCAATCTCTCTGATTCTTTCGACTCTCGACTCTCTCTCTCTCTCGGGTCTCTCATGATTTCTCCGATTTTTTGATGTCCTGTAGTTGTAACTTTTAATGTTCTCCTTCATTCCGAATCGGATAGTTGCAGACTTGCAGTTGGTTGTTTGGTCATTCTGACTCTCTCTCTCAATCTCTCTGACGGATATCAGGTAAGTTACTTTGGAAAAGTTTAAGATTGCAGTTGGTTGTTCGATTTTTTGCTTGACTATTTTTTTTTTTTTACTCAACTACAGAGGTTAAGTGCCTTAGATTGAGTTTATGTTTATTTCTTTATTTATTTGGTTTGATTTTGAATTTTTTACACAGCAAAACAGAACATAAATGTAATCAGTGGAGTTTTATTTGATGTTTTGGGTTTAGAATATGAAATCAAAATATGCATCTTTTTTACATTAAGCATGATCAACAATCATGTTAAAGAAACGTCACAGTCAGATTTGTGATTCTACAAACTTGGCCAGATCTGGCCAGATAAATCGAATCTGAAAAATTAAAAGAAATCGATCAAAACATGATTTAAAAAAAAAAAAGAATCAACAGAGAGAAAAACTTAGAAGAAACAAAGGAATTATATCAAGAAACTCAAAGCAAATCAAACAAAACCTGAATCTAGAAAATTGAAAGAAAGCGATCAAAACATGATTAAAAAAAATGAAAGAACCGACAAAAATTTTGGTCATTCCTAGATGAGGGATTGCTGAACGGGTGTCTTCCTGGGCATGAAGATGGAGTTCATGGATTGTCTGACATTCCTTTTCCGTTGATGATAAGTTTTCAATTTGGATTGCATTTTGTATGCATTCTTGGAATGTATTCTTACAAATGCATTTTTTAAATAAGATAAAAATAGGTCAGGGTTGGACAGGGTTAATCAAGGTCAATCTGACCCTGAATCAGGGTTAATCAGGGTTAACCCGACCCAACACGGCCCCTGTCAGGGTCAATCAGGGCTGGTTAGGGTTAGGCCCAACCCTGTCAGGGTCAGGGTTAGGGTTGTATTTTTTTTAACCCTGACAGGGTTGGACAGGGTTAGGGTTGAGCTTAAATAGTCAGGGTTAGGATTAGGGTTTTGAAAAACCCGGCCCAACCCGGCCCAGTTGCAGCCCTAGTCACCATAGAGCGTGTTCTCTCTCTCTCTCTCTCTCTCCATAGGGATTCAAGCTAAGAGCCTTGGACAAACATAAAACATTAATTAACTACTTGACTGAAGATGAGAATTCTCATTATTTTATGGCTATACACATCATAAATATCATCTATTCTCAATGATTTATGTATAATTCTTCAATTCATGAAAGTATGTTGGCCTTTTTCATCATACCGTACTATATCTAATTTGTTTAATACTCGTACCGTCCGTTTTAGTTTTTTTGCCGTTCTTAGAATGTGTTCTTGTTTTGCTCCATTTAAAACCCGTTCCGTTTTGCTTGCCATTCTCGTTTTAACTAACTATGTTTGCACTTAGGTCTTGGCATTTAGGTTGTGTGTATGATAATGTTTTGTGGGTAAGAAAAGGTTTTTTTTTTTTTTTTCCTTACGTTTTAAAATACTCCTATGTTAAAAATTCGTTGTATGGTAGAACTAAAAAAAAATGAAATTGTATCACTAAAATGAAGGTGGGATGTGTCTATTAATTATTTAAATTAGCCTCCTTCAATCACACCAGTTTCTGCCATTTTGTTCATTGATGAATGTATATAAGCATACAATGACAGAGAACACAAAGAAGCATTAATAGAAAGGAACTCTAATGTCCAAGTGAAGTAGAAATAGGGGAAAAGTCCCCAAATGAAGGGTTAAAAATAGGGAATTTCCTGCTGTAATAACAGGAAGGAACCGTTATTTTAGTTGTAGTTGCAGTTGCAACAGAAGTGTTCCTGCATGAAAAACATAATAAAACCAATCTGAGATTTTCAATAATTTGTTTTTGCCGTTCTATCAGCTAAAGCCGAACTGAAACTACAACCGAGCACCACTTGAAAGCCCTTAGTATAAATCGGTTTTATTGTTGTTGATAATTGTTTTTATTGATGAAATAGATGTTTCCGCAAATCCTATAGTGAACAAGGGAAAAATCTCTTGCTAATGTAGCTTCAGGGTTCTCAGAATCAAAGGAAAGAAGAAATTTTGTTTTGGCAAATATTGGGGATAAATATGGAAAGCAGCTGTAAACCGGTCAACAAGGACAAAAGGTACCTTTCACATAGAGTAAAGGGATAAGTCCGTCATTATCTACCATGATCAGGGGTAGAAATGGCATTATACAATATAGCTCAAAATGACGTCAACAGTAACTGAAGCTATAAATATCTCTAACCGTAGAAATCAAATCACTTTAAATATTTTATGAGCTTAACAATCAAGTCTGACCTTGATTATCTGTAGTCTAGTATCGTAACTTAAACATCGAAGTGGCCACAGGGTATAAGCCCAACCCCCTTTGTCTTGCTCTGTCATCTGCAAGTTCAACGATCAACAAAAGACCCAGACGTGGATTCTATTGGCAACAACAAACAACAAGACTATATGAAAAGAAATCTGGGGAACTATGATTTTAGTGACTTGGAGTTAGAAATTTAGGGCAAAACTTCCATTGTCTTCATAATGGATTCTAAATTGAAACTTGAAAGAAACCAATTCATAGTATGTGAATAAAAATTTGATGTATTCTATTGTCTATAGTGCAGTATGTATACAACAACTGTAATTACCCTAGATTACAAAGAATGATATCATCCGTTCTAAAACAAAATCAAATCAAAGAACCCAACCCAAACAAATCAGATCTTTAATGAGATATAATAGTCTCAAAACAGTGTAATCCATCCATCTTGGGAGCAAACCTCGGCAGCCACTTCTGTGGATTTCCAACTGGAACTGCCGGCTTTGATTATTTCTTCTCCCTCTCCTCCACTGTTCTCAAAACCTTATTTTGCGTTCATCCGACCTTAGCTTCCTCTTTAAGTTGAATCAGTGAAGAACGTACTCCAAGGCCAAAGAATTCAGCGTAAACGGCATCAAATGACCTGAAAAGTGGTGAGATAATTAACAAAGATCTTCGAATTCTACTTCTCAAAGGGCAGAATAAGGTGAGATAAAGAAACTTGCAGGTTTGGCTTTTGAGAATGTTAAGAAGAATTCAGGGATTTTATAGGGATGAGATAGAGGCTGCTACGCATGAATGAATATATATATATATATATATATATATATATATATATATATATATATATATCCAACTGTAAGTTTCGCTTCAGATAGGTGGTCTCGTTTTTCTTCTATGGAAGGTTTTTTCTTCCTTTGACTTCTTATGCGAAAGGTTTGACTCTCGATTAACAAAAAGATATTTTGAGTTCAATTCACGTGTGCTTTTCTTTTTTGAGATTTTAATCATTATCGTGGATGTGGTGTGAGACTCACTTTTGAATCTGGGACTTACTAAATATGGACGATGATAGAATCCCATAGAAGATACGATGTATGACTGACTCCATCCGTGCCTTTCAAAGATGAACAAACGCAAATTCCAACCTACTGCAACCCCTCAACAAACAAAATATTGGGATTTTGTGAACTTTAATGTGTTATTTTCTATCTGATTACTACCACTCAACCCATCTGTGTTTTCAATATATAAATATAAGGGTCGCCTATATGAACTTAATCAGCGCACAAGGTTTCCGCTATTGAAGGGTCTGGAACCCAACATGGATCACAATCTAGCAATGTAAGATAGTATTTGATATTAGATGGGAGTACAAAGTCCAATCCAATTGGAAACTCATCTTTTTGGAATCAGTTCCATCCTATGATATGGATCGATTAGTATTTTAAAATATAAAAAACATAAATTTGATTTTATATTTCTAGTAGTCATAGATGATCTCATTAGATAATTGACAAATGACACTGAATGTTAAAAAAAATACAATGAGAAGTACTCGATTGGACTAGATTGAATCGGATCAGCTGATATAGATGATCTGAAATAGTATCAGATCGATCATCAAAATCTATTAGGAATCAGAATTGCATTAGGATCGAGATCGGGATTGCGATCGATCATATTCAAATCGATATAGATTGACCAATCCAATCGATATAATACTGATTACTTGAACGGAAAAAAAAATCATCTCCTCTTGTCCAGTTCATCCAATCGTGATCTAACGGTTTTACTTAACCAAACAAACATACCGATGTATAAGTATGCTCATTGGGTAAGCTCCAACCATTTTATCACGACTGAACACAATCCAAGGATAAGAGATCATATTAGCCTTGCTTGAACCATGGATTCAAGTGAGGAGTTTCTCCCAAAATGGGTTTAGCTGGAAGCAACCTCTATAGCTTAATGCCTTCTTTTTTTTGTTTTCACATATTTAAGTAAAAGTAAAAAAACAAACTATCATTGAAATAAGGGGAAACAAAGTACGAATTGAGCTCGTCTCAAGTTCAGGAAAATGAGATAGTGTCGGCTGAATGGCTGACACCTAACTGTCCCTTAATTCCACCAGTTAAGTGTTTTTACAATTTTTTTTTTTTTTTACAATAACTCACATCACACTCAACTCTTGGATTTGAGGATGAGCCAGACCGACATTGTCTCGTCTCAAGTTCAGAAGATCATTGAAAATATATGTTTAATGTGTGTACATCGCTCTCACATTCCTTCTTTCTCTCTCTTAAAATCTGTGCCCTCTCTCTCCTCTAATTGATCCGCTATAACTCTTTCGATACTCTTATTTTGTTCATAAATTTATAAGATTCTAATATACTCCTGCTAACCTATAAATCCTTTTCCCAATAAATAACGACCAAAAAATATCAAATTGGTCCAACAAACTCGATCAATAGCCTCATAAAATCCTTCTCATTTCCACAAATGGAAGACAGTTGTAGCTTATAGGCATATGCGCCATCTCATTCTCCAACGTTATCCCATTTCTGAGCAGCCCTAGCTGGATCTGCATCTAAAAGGTATAATACTAAATTATAGAAATAGAAATATTCCTCTCTTCTTGTCCGATACATGCCTGCCGTGATCATACAACTTGCCTTCACTGCATAGACCGAAAACGGTTTCTATCCCAATGGTAATCACTCTCTCGCTTGATGGCAGTTAATGCCATACCCGGTTTCTCTACAATCAATTTCCCTTTGGCTTCAAGATGTCGAAAACATTAGCCGAAATATATTATGGTTTTGTGTATGTTTGTAGAGGAGCAAATGAGCTCGCTCACAGTGTCATCTAATGGCTTTGTTTTATCTTAAGATTGGGTTTTGAGACTCATCATTTCCTGAGAAATTGTTTTCATGTGAAAATCTTTTTTCGCCCCAAGTGGATGAATGAAAATTTTTCCATTGATCGGGTTTCACATTAAAAAAAAATCGTTTACAAAATTACTCATATCACCCCTAGACTTTGATCCAAATACACCTATTATCCTAAAGTCGACAACAATCACACCTACTACCCCTAAATGTCAAACATGATTACACGGAGGCCACTTTCTTGTTTTTTTTTGTTAATTGTTTTTTTTTTTTTTTTTTTTTTTTGAGATAAAAACAAAGCTGATTTTTTTTCCTGTTAATTGTTGATGTAGTACAATTCTGTTTTTTTAAGGTACAAAATACCCTAATGGTTATTGTAAAAAGACCATTATAGTATTTTGTGGAATGAAATGGCAAAATTATCCTTACAACTCCTTTCCCTTCCCTTCCCTTTCCTTCTTTTCTTTTCCATTTTTTCTACTGAAATCCTTCCATTTTCCTCTCCTCCAAGTGTCGAGGTGTTTGGTATTTTCACTGGAGAGCGAGTCCAAGAGTGAGTGCTCAGAGGAGGATGCGCTTAAGCAAAATAAACCAAAACTGCTCATGGAGAGTAAAAACTCCAAACGAACTAAAAGCAAGATATCTATACATCAACCTCCACTGGAAACAAGAGAAATCTCCATTGCAAACCGTGTATAACCTGAAATCTTAATGCCAGAAAACAAATCTATTACCGAAACCCATGGGGGGTTCTTTCAAAATTCCAGTGAACGTTGGAATGAACAAATTGCCCCTGTAAACGTTGGAACCCATGGTATTTCATGGTTTTGTACTCTATTGTTGAAACTGACTCTGAATCCGATGGAATAGAAGACTCAGTGCAAGCGTGAAGATGACGACAAGCTGGAGGAGAAAGAGAAGGTATCATCTTAAGCAACGATGGCGGGGCAGCTGCTGCTTCAATTTTTTGCTGGTTTGGGCAGGGAGAAATAGAGAGAGGCGTGGCACGGAAGATGAGAGAGAGATGACGAAATTCAAGGGGCGGTGATCACATTTAATCAATTCTATTTAGAAGATGCATTTCAGGAATGATTTGAGAGATTTCTAGGATGATTTGAGAAGAGATTGAGTAGAAGATGTTCTTTTCTTTCTTCCTCATGTCAAACAGAATGTGTTCCTCATATGGATTGTTTGCCGGATGGTGATCCAGTGGGATCGGGTGCCGACGATGATGCTGGAGTTTGCCCAAGTGATTGGCCAAAGTGGGGTAACGTTTGAGGTTGGCATAAAATAGGGAACAAGAGTAGTTTTTTAGGTAAATTACACAGATACTCTTTTTACTGTAGTGAAACTACACAGAATTATCCAGTATTTACAAAAGTTACACAGAATACCCCTCTAACAATGCTATCATACAATCTCACCCACACCGTTACTTTCAACTTAACGACAGAATGTCAAATTTTTTTAGACAAAAATACACTTACTAAGTATAAAATGACCTAAAAGGGTTTATTCTTTTTAAAAGCTAAAAAGATATTTTTACCTTCAAAACTTTTCAATTTTATTTTTATATTTTTTTTGTGATTTTTTTATTTTCTTTTTTATTTTCAAAAATACACTTAGTAAGAGTATTTTTGTCTTAAAAAAAATTAACCCTCTGTCGTTAAGTTGAAAGTAATGGTGTGGGTGAGATTGTATGATATCATTGTTAGAGAGGTATTTTCTGTAGTTTTTGTAAAAACAGAATAGTTCTATGTAATTTCACTACAGTAGAATGGGTGTCTGTATAATTTACCCTAGTTTTTTTTATATAAAGGTTTGGGAGGGTACTTTGGTCATTTCATCGTTTCTTAATTATAGAGGGTTACAAAAGTCATTTCAACTATGTTGCTTGCAAATGCAATAAGGATAAAATTGTGTTTAAAACTTTTTACTTAACACCATTAAAATTTGGGGTTTAATTGTAATTGTTGTCAACTTTTGAGTAATAGGTGTGTTTAGATCAAAATCCAGAGATGATATGAATAATTTTTCCTAAAATTAAATAAAGATTGTACTAAACCAATGGACGTCTAGTATGCCTTCGTCCAACTACTTGCACAAATCTAACAATGAAAAACTTTATTTGAAAAAACCCAAATTAAAATTATTGAGGAAAATCCAGGTGTAAATTATGTTTTTAGGGTTAATTAGCTTTCCTTTTAAATGGTGAGACAAAAGGAATAAAGATTTAACAATCTAAAAAGGAATTTAAAGATTTAACAATCTAACGTTTAAAAGGAAAGTGAGTCGACCACAAATTGATTTTAGGGTTCTATGAAACATATAAAATTATGTAACACAAACCCCAACTTTGAAGAACCGACAATGACTAGCTTACTATCTTCTTCATATTCTTCCTTGTTCTAAATTGATTTAATAATTTTGATATGAGCATTATTGATTTTGCTTCTTGAAAGCCTAATTGAAGACGATATATGTTTTGCCATATAACTGACAAATAAAATGCAAAAATAGTTAAAGATTATTAGAATTTTTAATTTTTAAAATAAATTCAGGTTCTTTAGTAATTTTAAAGGGGATGTCTGAATGACATTTGTTGTGTTCGGAATTCGTGTCGAGGTTTGCTACTGATTGGACCTGTACGACAAGACCTGTACGACAAGACGCAAGGGAGTTTGGGCTTATAACCCTGAGATAACTGTGATGCTTAAGTCAAGAATCTTGAGAACAAATGAAGGATCCGTTAGCCAATAATGTACATAAATGGTAAAATGGGATAAGAGAGATTTCAGGTCCAAGCGAAAAATAAGAAACAGACAGAAGTGTTAAATGAGAGGCAACCTTATCTTTGGAGCCTATTTACTATGAATAGTGTGCAATGGGTCCCATTTAATGCAATATTGTTTTGTGGTAGATGTTTCTGCCGCTGACTTAAGCTAGAATGACAGAAATATCCCTTTGTAGCGATAAGACAATTTTACCCCTTGATCTTGTGGGTATTCTCAATGATATTCAGATGTTGCCATGTCATTAGTTGTTTGATATTTGTGTCCAACATTTCCTCTAATACATTTGGAATATGACATTTTCTTTTAAATACATACCCATGTCGTTTATTTTCAAAAGTTATTTAAAATTGAGAGTAAAAAGGTTTTTCACAAATTTATATTGTATTTTTTTTTTATAAACATGTGAAATAAGAAGAATTAATTTTACTATTCAAAAATAAATGCACATACTATGAGGGCATAAAAGTAAGGTATCCAATCATTTGACACCATAAGACAATTAGAAAATATGAATTTAAAAAAAAAAAAAGTAGAGGTGGATATATCATATATGTGTATATCAATACAATTAAGATTCTTTCTAACTATCACTCTCTTTTTGTGTAGCACTATACTTCAAAATTTTGTGCAAAGCTACAAAAGAAGTTTCAATGGATTTGCAGTGAAGCTCAACGAGAAAGAGAAAGAAAAGCTTGCTAATCAGTAATAAGGTACCCTCATTTCTTAGATCATAAAAATGAAAAATGCTTCTTTTTTTCAAATATTTAAACATAATACAATTGATTCATATCAGGTAAAGAAAGTGTAGTGTCTATTTTTCCAAGTAGAACCCCCTCCAACTCCAGACAACTAGATCTTGGGATTTCATGGGTTTCTTAGAGAGTGTGAAAAGAAACTCCATAATTGAGAGTGATGTAACTGTTGATGTACTTGATACTGGAATATAGCCAGAATCTAAGAGTTTTAGTGATAAAGGATTTGGTCCTGCACCAAAGAAATGGAAAGGATCTTGTGAAGGTGGCACAAATTTTACATGTAATAAGTAATTCTCTCTCCTTAATATATTTAAAGTAATTGTGTTTGGTACTATATGCTAATATGTTTCTTTAGAAATGAAAATCCAAATGAAGATTCCACATAGTTTAATATTTTGAGTTGGCCAAAAGTCTTTTTGTCATCAAATCAGGTATTGCATGGTTTACAAACATCCACAGACCAAAATACATAAAACCCACCTTCTATTTACAAATTGCATGTAATGCCCTCCCTTCCATCTCTGCATCCCTAGACTTTTCTCTTCCTATTATCACATGTGGCGAGATTTGAGCATTAATTGTAACAACTTTTAGCTATCGTTATCAGTTAATTCCTAACAAGTTATATATATATATATATATATATATATATATATATATATATATATATATATATATATATATATATATATCTAACAATTTTCAATGACTATTTTACAGCTAGATCATTGGTGCTCGATTTTACTCCAAAACAGGAACATCTAAGTCAGCAAGAGACTTACTTGGACATGTGACACATACTGCATCCACAGTTGCAGGTAACTTAGTACCTGATGTGGGCTTCTATGGATTAGCAAAAGGAAATGCAAGGGGAGGAGTACCATCACCAAGAATTGCAGTTTACAAAGTTTGCAGCGATAATAGTGGTGAAGGTTGCTATGATTCTGATATCCTCGCTGCATTTGATGATGCCATTGCTGATGGGGTAGATATCATCTCAATTTCATTAGTAGCAGCAGAAGCAACTGCTTTTGATTCAGATTCCGTTGCCATTGGTGCATTTCATGCCATGGATAAGGGCATCCTTACATCCAACTCTGTAGGAAATGATGGACTGCGTAAGCAAACAACTGTCAGCGTTGCACCATGGCTACTATCTGTTGCAGCAAGTAGTACCAATCGCCATATTATTAGTAAGGTTTCCCTTGGGATGGAACAGTCCTTCAGGTAAAAAGCCTTTACCCTTTCAAAATTTCTACTACTGTTTTACTGTCAATAAAGAATAGGATTACAGTCGCTTGTCTTCATTGTCAGAGAATACTTTCACTATCAATTTATAGTAAAATCTATATAAGTAAATTACTCTCGAGGACTGCTGCCCCGAACCCCTACAGTGTATCGAAGCCCTTGTAACGAAGATACTAAACAAAGTAGTACAATACTGAAAGACCTCGAACCCTCTGGCCATTTAGAATTTGACAACAAAACTCATACAACAAAATAAAAGGCATCATACTTTCAACATAACATCCATTAAAGTCAGTAGAGGATGATTCGTAATAGCAAAAACTATATCCTTTCCAACTCCTTAATGGCATCAAAGGTAAACCACCTTAATATAAATTTTTATTCTCCAAAAAAAAAAATTGCCATCAAAAAAATATTTTTTTTTTTTTAGCAGGGTAATACTATTAATTCATATATTTTGCATGGAACATCACATCCTTCGATATATAGAAAAGAAGCTACAAAAACATGTAGTAAAGACCAAGCTCGGAACAATCCCTCTTTGAATAATTGTTAATTAACTTCCACATTCCCAAAATCAGCTCATGCTTTAGTCACTATAATATCAAAATACTTTTGATGATAATGATTATTCTGATATATCTCCTTTACCTACAATAGCATTAAGCACCAAAAATGGGCACCGGGTGAGGTCTTACTGGAATTCCACCAAGTAAGTTCACAATAATTATCATGCTTTTAAAATAATAATAAAAATTGATATTTCCGACAGTGTCCCCTGTACCTTCTCACGTGGGGTTGTAAAATAACTAAGGTCAAGGTGGTAATTTCACAACCCCATATATTAGGGCATAGAGATAAGGAGCCGGGAAGCCATTTTTTTTACCCTGTCACATCTCTCCTCATTTAAAGTCGAGCGAGAATTGACCAACAGTTGTTGCTTTCTCTTCCCGTGGACCAAACCCAATTACACCAGATATTCCAGATATTCTGAAGGCCAGTATTTCATCCAAGCCTGCAAAGATCTCTCTCTCTCTCTCTCTCTCTCTCTCTCTCTATTTGATCTTGTCCTTTTCTCTTATTCATGATTTCTGAAAAATATTACAGCCAGATATAACTGCCCCAGCAGTAGAAATCCTGGCTGCATATTCACCTGTTACTCCACCATCGCCAATGATAACTCTAGATAAAAGATCTGTAAAGTATAGCATATTATCTGGAACATCCATGTCATGTCCTCACGCCGCCGGTGCTGCTGCCTATGTTAAATCTTTTCATCCGGATTGGTCAACTTCTGCAATTAAATCTGCTCTCATGACCACTGGTAATATACTCTCACTTGATCTCTTTTATGTCCAAATGAAGTTGTGAAAGCTCAAATAATACATTAGTTTTATATATATAATAGTTAGGTAGTTAATATTTTATTCAGTTTAGTACTAATTGGTTTTAGGTAGTTAATCGATTTTATTCAGTTTAGTACTAATCGGTTTTAATCAGTTTCTTTTAATTTTATTTAATTTATTTTTCATCGGTTAACTGATGATTTAACAGTTCTAAATCATAATCGAATTGATTAATTTTCTACTTCATTTTTATCGGTCGGTTTTGATTCCATTTCTCGGTTTTAGTTCAGAATTGACACCCTTGTATATATTTTCCTCATGACAATTCATCTTATTCTAATTTAACTTTCCTTTTTACCTGTAGCATGGTCCATGAATGCCACCAGGAACCTGATGCTGAATTTGCTTATGGTGCTGGCCATATTGATCCAGTGAAAGCTGTAGATCCTGGTCTGGTATATGTAGCTTTAAAAAATGACTACATCAAATTCCTCTGCAATATAGGGTGGAAAGCCAAGAGGATTAGTATTATATCAGGAGATAACAGCACTAGCCCAAAAAGTTCCAAGGGAGCATCAATAGATCTAAATTATCCATCAATGGCAGTTCATCGTTCACCTAGTACTGCATTTGTGATTAATTTTCCAAGGAGAGTCACAAATGTTGGCTCAGCTAATTCTACATATAAGGCATCAGTCATTTCAGATTCCAAGATAAAAATCAGTGTTAAACCTGGAGTTTTGTCTTTCACATCATTGCACCAGGAGAAATCTTTTGTGGTGACAGTTTCAGGAAGTGGGTTGCCCCAAGATTCTATGGCATCTGCATCATTGGTGTGGTTTGATGGCAAACACAGTGTGAGAAGTCCAATAGTTGTGTACTCATACTCCAATGATTCTTAATAAACATTTGGGTTTTACTTTCATTAATAAAAAAAAGTATTGTCCGTTGATGAATTTGTCATAACCAATTCATTGATCCCTAAAGGGATTCAAGCATGAGAAAAATTTACAGTTACCTGTCAAATTTAATGGTTTGCTTCACTTCTTCCTTTTCAGACTAGTTTCAATTGCTTTTCCGGCACAAATTTGTTTGCTTTTTTTTTAATGTTAGGTATATTCTAAAATGAAGCAATCAGCTCCCAAGTTCTTGACCAAAATTAAAGTTTCACTAGCAGTTCACGCCCCTGCTACATCAACCCATTGATTCACATATGAACAATGAAACAATGAAACAATGAAACAATGAATGAATAAGAATTTCGATTTAATCACCACAAAAGTGAATTAAAATCAGGGGCAAATTTAAAATGAGAAATGTTGGGAAGAAGGTGTCATTCAACTATCAGTTTTGAGCTCTCAAACACAAATGCATAACCAAATAGAAAATAAATGAATGAATCCAAATCTAACAATCATAAACCCATAAAAAAGAAAGCACGCGTATGGATTTTGTAATATGGATGTTCCCGCCGGCAGTTGCAAGTAGCAGGGGAAGATGGAGGAGAGTGAGCATTTTCAGGAAAATGGGGGTTTTCAGGAAGAAGAGACAAAATGATATCAGTAGCAGAAAATGATGTGTTTGAGTTTCAAACCTTGAAATGGAGTTTGATTCGTTCAAAAGGTTTCCATTTTCGAATTTGATGAGAGACCAGCTACTGAATACTGATATGGATCTTGGAGAGTCAGGTGTAGGCCATTCAGCGGGCGGCTGGACCAGTGAAGAGGAGACCGATCCGAAAAGATTCCCTAACCATTAAACCGGCACCTCAGCCTTTCAAAGCCTATTTCAGTCCCCATTCAACTTTTCTGAAATCAGAAAACCAAAACCCTAACTCCCTAAGAAAAAATCAGTAAATCCCCGGCAGATAGGGAAGGCTTCACCATTCCTCCGTTCAACTGCAACTCCACAACTCTCTGGCGATGACAACAGGTTTGTCTCTCTCTCTCTCTCTCTCTCTCTCTCTCTCTCCCCCCTAAAATGGTTGAGATTCTTGGCTCACATGGTTTTAGAGTAATGGTCTTTCAACTGTCGGTGATGCTGGTGGTGGGTCAGAAGTTGCTTTCTCCAGTCCAGCCTGTTTTCGCTTAATCCTCGAACAGTTATAATCATCGTAGACTGTCGGCCACGTGATCAACCATTAAAATATTAGAGAGTTGGAGGAGGTTTAAGCAATTAGTACTACTAAAGCTTAAAGAGAAGCTCTGATTCAACTCACTCGTCTTTCTTCCAAGCGAAATCGAGGGGGAACGAGAAGAAAAGGATCTCCGGCGGAGGAGGAAGATCTAATTCCTGTGTGAGTTATCACTGATTTCTACTTTCTGTATGTTCTTCCGTTAAAAAAAATTCTCAATCTTTTTGTTTAACTGGTTTTGCTTCTATTCTCAGAATTAAGCTGCATTTAGCACTGTTTCGATTTGATGTTTCTTGATTTATCTTATTCTCGTTTCCAATTTACACTTCTCTGCTTTGTGGTTGTAAAATCTACTTCGTATTCGATCGATTTGTTGAGTTATTTTGTGTTTTTCAGCTGTCGGCAGTATTGGAAAGCATGGGCTGTAGTAGTTGTAATAGCCGGACGTTGTTTGAAGTGGTGATTGTAGCGGTGCTGGCGGCGGCGTTGATTTGTCCAAATGTGGATGGGAAGCCGAAAGAGTGCAATAAAGGATGGGAGTGCAGAGGATCGAGCTACTGCTGTGGCCTGACCATATCGGACTTCTTCGAGGCATACCAGTTCGAGAACCTCTTCTCCAAGCGGAACTCGCCTGTAGCTCATGCCGCTGGCTTCTGGGATTATCAATCCTTTATTCTTGCCTCGACTCTCTTCCAACCTCTCGGCTTCGGCACTACCGGTGGAAAGCTGATGCAGATGATGGAGGTCGCCGCGTTTCTTGGCCATGTGGGCAGCCAGACTTCCTGTTAAGTATCATTTCATTTTTATTGAATCATTCTGTCTTCATCTTAAGTATCATTTCATTTTTATTGAATCATTTTGTCTTCATCTTAAGTATCATTTCATTTTTATTGAATCTTGGCCATGTCGGCAGCCATGAAGTACTGTTATAATGGAAACTTTGATTGATTAATTGTTCTAGTCCAAACATCTGTGTAGGTGAACAAGAAAAATCGACGTGTTCTGATTTCATTCTTCTTTCTTCTGTTGTGTTGTTAATTCCTAACAGTGATGACTTGATTGATGGATTTTGGAATAGATTCATCTTTGTTTGACTGTTATAATGGAAACTTTGATTGATTGTTCTAGTCCAAACATCTGTGTGGGTGAACAAGATAAATCAATGTGTTCTGTTTTCATTCTTCTGTTTTGTTGTTAATTCCTAACAATGATAACTTGATTAGTGGATTTTGGAATAGATTCATCTTAGCTTGACTGTCATAACGGAAACTAAGATATCAATGTCATCTGGTAACATAGGATTCTGGGTTTATAATTTTTTTTTACTGTTATAATGGAAACTTTGATGAATTGTTCTACTCCAAACATCTGTGTGGGCGAACAAGATAAATCGATGTGTTCTGTTTTCATTCTTCTGTTGTGTTGTTAATTCCTAACAATGATGACTTACTTGATAAATTTTGGAATAGATTCATCTTAGTTTGACTGTTATAATGGAAACTACGATAACAGTGTCATCTCGTAACATAGGATTCTGGGTTTATAATTTTTTACTGTTATAATGGAAACTTTGATTGATTGTTTGGTTCAAACATCTGTTTGGGTGAACAAGATAAATGGTTGTGTTTTGTTTTCATTTTTCTGTTGTGTTGTTAATTCCTAACAAAGATGACTTGGTTGATGGATTTTGAAATACATTCATCTTAGTTTGGTTTCAACTTTCAAGGCTCACATAGTATTTTTTTTTTTTTTTTTTTCAGGCGGTTATGGAGTAGCCACCGGTGGTCCGCTTGCTTGGGGGCTGTGTTACAACCACGAAATGAGCCCGAGTCAGTCCTACTGCAATACAGACTACCTTTACCCCTGCGCTCCTGGGGTGGAGTACTATGGTCGGGGTGCCTTGCCTGTCTATTGGTATGTCTGTCTGCTTTTGGTTGTTAAATATATATATTGTTTGGGTTCTTACATACTAGTTTCAGGAACTACAACTATGGATTCATTGGAGATGGTTTGAAGGTGGACTTGTTGAACCATCCTGAATACTTGGAGCAGAATGCCACCCTTGCTTTCGAAGCTGCCATGTTTAAATGGATGAGCAGATTAAAGAAGAAGCAGCCCTCTGCTCATGAAGTTTTTGTTGGTGATTGGGAGCCTACCAAGAATGACACATTGTCTAAGCGGGTGCCTGGTTTTGGAGCCACCATGAACCTTCTTTATGGAGATCAGGTGTGCGGTCAGGGGGACATTGATCAAATGAATACTATCGTCTCTCATTACAAGTATTACCTTGACCTGATGGGAGTTCCGGGAGATCAAGCAGGATGTGCAAATGTGACCTGTGCTGAACAATTGGCATTCAACCCTTCCACTACTACTTCTTCGTCATCATAAAATTCTAGTCCTTTGTGCGTATGTTGATGTTGTGGGAAACTTAAATTGGGACCTTGGTGCTTGCAATTGCACAAGATTGTGAATAAAGTGGTAGAAAGTTGTATTATTTATTTTTCTGCATTTCAGATCACTGTTATCTTCTTTAGTTTCTCTGTTCTAACTCGCGGCGGATTGATTGGCTCGTCCATTGGCATCAGTTCGAAGTATGTTGATCGGTTGATGTGTATTGCTACCTTCTAGTGCCATTTATGTGTTTTGGTTATCTTAATATATGTACTTGCAAATATATTCAAGAATTCTATTGTATCTTCTATGGGAAAAGAAAAGAAAGTACTTTTGTTTTTTTTTTTTTTCATTTTTTTTATTAGATTATTAATATAAGATGCTGTGATATGTGACACTCAATCATTGTCCATCTTTGATGGGAGAAGACGATTGATCTATAAATATTCAAGATGGAGTCCTATACACAATTATGCTAATTAAAGAATCTTCATCATGTTATCTGTTTGGGAAAATAAAGGAATCCATAGAAACCTATCTCCTTCCTCTGCAAGCTCCTTGACCGAAAGCTCTTCCTATTTGGCGAATACTCAATTTTGATTACTTTGAGAAAATCAAAATCAAAATCCAAACAAGAACCCTGAGTACATTGCTCATAATCGGGATCATCTGTCAGCAACTCATAACGACAAACAAGGCAAGAATTATGCAGCTCAAGCCATGGAAGAATACAATCACAATGATAAATGTGCTTACAAGGCATCTGTTTTGTCTCCGTCCCTAACTCAAATATGTCTTTACAAACCGCACACTATGACAAATTGGAAGCCAACAATTCCTCCGAAAATGGCAATGTTTGGGTGCTTCGATGGCGGATTTTGACGCTTGGGGAGAAATGCTCTGTTCACGACTGCTCCAAGATGATCAACTCCGTCGATGCTGATGGCAATGACAACGTTAATTTCAAAGAGTTCAAGAAGATGATGACTGAAGGCAGAGCTTTCGCTCTTTAGACCTGAATCCTGATTCTTGACTTGTGCATGCTACACTGCAACTTCAATAATAAACGAGTAGATGTAGCCAAGTGGATTAAGAATCCACCATATGCGGAATCAATTCCTGTCATTCGTCATTTTCATTTGAATACAGATGATTTTCAGATGGTAAGGTTTGTGTTTGTGTAACTGATTTCTTCCTTTCACAAATCGCAAGTGTAGAAGAAGACTAAGACAACTAAACTTAGAATAAGGAGTTTAGATTTAGAATTAGAATTAGGGTTTCATCGTCATTAGGGGTTAGGACTTGGGTGAGAGTGAAAAGGAAAGAGGGAGAGAAAATATAAGTTTGATTTGAAAGTCAAATTAGTAAATCAACATAATTTTTTAATTTTTTAATTTATAATATGAGGGGTAAAACTCTATTTCAACAATTTTAGTGATTTCCGTCAGTTATGTGAACCTAGGTGATGTTTTTGCAATCTTGTGGGTGTAGATGATGTTAGCAATCCTTGATTGGGTGTAGATGAAATTTTTTCTAAATTTTAACATATGTTCAAGAGAGCATTAGGTTTACTTGTTTTCCAAACTGCATCATGGCAAATATTTGTCTCCGTCAACATTGAAAAACCTGATCAACACTCTCGAAGACTCGACAAACTAAAAAAATTATCAAATTCAATCAGAAATCGTGTGCCTCAAGACTTCGTTTTTTTTTTACCCAAGTCACAATTAAGGGCGGAAGAAATGCACAGAAATCGTTTATCAAAATTGATTCGAACCGTTTACATTAGAATCAACAAACCATTAAGTAAATAGTTCGGTTTTGGTTTAGGTTTTTATAACGTTTATTGTTTAACCCGAATACATACATAATCGTTTGTGGACCATTTAAATTAGTTAATTATTGGCTACCAAAATCCCTATTTCCTAAACCTAAACTATGCTACTAATCTTAATTTAACCTAAACACAAAATCATAACAAACACGGACATGAAAATAGTCTCTCATTCTCTATGAATTTCTTAATCTCCATTTTTTTTTTTTTTTTTTTGGTTCCAGACCGCCCACCGCCTTTGGATGTTTTAGTTCTAGCAAAAACCTTTGGATGTAAATATCATTGGATTTATACTTTGTTGCAAATATCTAGTTTGTGGTCATTCTTTTAGAATTCATGAATAACTTTTAAGACTTGATCTGAAGATGGCATTTAATCGACATACAAGTCAAATTTGTACAAAAAAATAATATACCAGTTTTTAATTAAATTGTTATAATATGTTGTAAAATTGTTTTTCAAATATTGGGGGATACGAATTAATGGCAATTACATGGTTTAATATCAAGTCATTTAGAAACTGACTAAGAGAACCAATACATTAAACAGTTTATAAATCGTAAGCTAAACCGTATTAATGAAAAACAAATTATAGGCCAGATAATTGAAACCAATTAATAATCAATTATGATAGCAATTTGACATTTTTAGTTAATTGGTTTGTTTTAGGTTTTACCCTCCTATGCAATGCTCCTCACCGCATTTTCACTGCTCCACATCGCATTATACCATTTAATCGATAATAAACCGTTTAATATCTTTACCATACACAACCCCCTTGCTGAGTCTAATATATTTGGAATGCATACCAGTCGGGCAATAACAACGCGCCACTGACCAAGAGATGATGATTTAGGTCCAATTTATTTACATAAAAAGATTGCCTAAACCACTAAACTGGTCTACCAGAGCCTTTGAAACCCTATTTCAAGAATTAAAATCATCTCAAGTTGAGGTATTAACATGACGAAACTAAGCTACCGTTCGATGAGCAACAACTAACACCACTGATCGTGAGGTCATATAAGCTTCAAGATAATAAAAAGATTGCCTAAACCGCTAAACTGGTCTACCCGAGCCTTTCAAACCCTATTTCAGGAATTAAAATCGTCTCGGGTTGAGTATTAACACGAAAAAGTCAAGCCACCGCTCGATGAGAGACAACTGACACCACCTTGATCGTGAGGTCATTTGCTCCAATGAACTAAGAAACACCGTATCAAAAACAGTTTTTCAAATCCCGCGCATCCCATCTCCGCCGTTTCATTCATTTCAAAAACACCGCCCTGTCTTCTATAATTCTTCTCTCAAATCGCGCCAAAAAAATTTCCTCTGAAATCAGGAAACGAAAACCCTAAGGTTGTGTTTGGTATCATTTTTGTTTTTGATTTTTATTCAAATTTATAGTTTTGAAAGGATTTGGCATAATTTATGAGGGCTATTTATGAAAAATAAAAATAAAAACAAGTCAAAATTCAAAAAGAGGTATCAACCTCTTTTTGATTTTTGGTCAAAAATTATTTTTGTTGTGTTATACGCAAAACACTTAAAACATGTGTTAAAATAAAGGGTTAAAAAATAATTTAGTTTCTTTTTATAAAACCACCTCAAATCAAACCCTCAAGCACTCTTCTCGTTGACGAACGGAAGAAAAGCACAGAGACGCAGACCTGCAACTTCGTCCTAGAAACGGCTTTGACGGTGACGACGACGACAATCATTCCAACGGAGGCGACGTCGTTTCTCCAAAGACGGTTCTTAGTTTGATTTATTTTCATAATCCCTTGACAGAGGAAGAGGAATAGACGTTCCATGATAGAGGAAGAGGAAGACTTTCAAAATCATTTTTAGACAGTATGCCAAATCTGTTTTTCATTCTATCATCTATTTTTATTATAGCTATCAAACAACATTTTATTTTTGAACAAAAATCATTTTGAATATAAATCATTTTGAAAATTATTCAAAATGATTTTTATTAAATAGATAAAAAAACAAAAACAAAAATGATACCAAACATATGTCTCTAACAATCTGTAAATCCCCGAAAGACCGTGAAGGCTTTCCTCTTCTAGTGAGTGAGTTCCAACTGCAACTCTATTGACAACAGGTATCTCTCTCTCGCTCTCCATCCTGTAGATCGATTATTGTGCTCTAATCTTTTTTATTCAACAACAAAACCAATCTGAAATCTATTGCGTAACCATCTTCTCCATTCAAATTTTTATGGAGAAAATCATAGAAGAGAAAATGGAAAAACAAGGGAAACCTAACTTTTCTATTTTCTGGTTTTAAAAATCTTGAAAAATGGGAAGATTGAAGATGTTCAGTGGATGTGGCCGACGCTGGCCGTTGGAAAAGAGAGAACTTTCATATTGCCACTTCATGTAATCTCTATTACCATTCCTAAAATGGTTGAGATGTTGTTTGATCTTATTGACTGTAAGCGATTCTTCATCCACTATGCTTAATAGGGTTTTAATATCCCTGTTTTCTGTGTTTGGTTTCTTTTTTGAGATAGTTATCTTCACTATTTATTTATCTTGCCTATGGTATGATATTTTTGTAGGGGTGTGAAGTTTGCAATCTTATTGTATGGACGAAGTTCCTCCAAGTACTTACAGTGCTTTTTTTCTTCATTTTTTTTATAATATCTTTTGTCTAACACATTAATGCAATTTCATCCAAATTACAGAGAGAATCACCTGATCATAAAGAGAGATGGCTGCACCTAAGACAAAGAAGGCTCAGATTGTGGCAACTCTTTCACAACATGATAAAGAAGGGGATATTGGTAAAGAATACAATAAGCCACCCAACCTTCCCAGAGATGTTCTGATCAGAATTCTCAGTTGAGTTCCTGCAACTCAGTTTATGACTTAAGGTTTGTAGAGAAACAATGGCGTGATCTGATATGCTCTGATCCTGATTTCATTGATGCTCATCTCCTTCAAGCCAAACAAGATTCTGGATGGATTATGCAAACATCAAACCCTCTCAAGGGGAGAGGTATGTTCGATACATACTGGGCAAAGTTTGAGGGAGAGAAATATATTAGACAAAAGATAAACATCACTCATCATGCAATAGTCACAATTTTAGCCAGTTGCAATGGTTTGTTATTGCTGAAGAGGAGTACTCTTTATGTCGTTAATCCTATTACTAAGCAACAGCTGAAACTGCCCCCTCATGATGGTCATCAAGGTTATGACCGATATGCTTTTGGCATTCATTCCTTCAACTGGGAAATATAAGGTCCTCTACTATTTCCCTGGTAATGCTAATGGATGCATGATACTGACTTTGGGTTCTAACACATGGAACCAGATTGACCAACCAAGTGATTCTGCAAACTTGACCTTTCTTATTGATCATTGCCATCTTTCTATCAATGGGATTGTGCATTGGAAAATTATTTTCTTTAATATGAATGGAACGTCATTCATTCTTTCTACAGATGCAAATTCTGAGAAATTCCATTTAACAAATCTCCCAGAAAAAATTCCCAGTACGTATTCAAGGCCGAAGAATAACCCACTTGCTAGCCATCTGGTGGAGACGGGGGGTAATCTAGCATTTTTTAGTTTAACTGGTGGAAGTGAAAGGTGCCCTGAATTGATGTACATTTGGATTTTAGAAGATTTATACAATGGCATTTGGAGAAGGCATCAGAAGATTGACCTTTTTTTATTAAGACAGACTAAGCTTATAAGAGAGGTTATGCGACCTGTTACTAGCTTACAAGGTGGCAGGGTAATCTTTTCTGAGTTCAGAGATACATGTATCCGCTTCATCGTTGTGAATATCAAATCAATCGAGTATTCATATCTGAGTTTTTCATTTATGAATGTCATGAAAAATGTACGCAATGGTCGCTCGATGCCTCATGTTATGACATAGAAATCGTCTCCTGCGGTCCTATCGCCTGCCAAGGGTCGGATTTCAGCCGGTTCATCCCCCAATGTATTGGCAGGCGGCCAGACTGATCCCCAAACCCTTGGATCAGTCGCAGGACCGTCCTGCCACAGGAGACGATCTCCTTCCCATATTATGAGCCTAGTGCCACCGCCTATACCAGAACTGGTGAAAAGAAAGCCTAACACTTCTATCGGAAAATGAAGGCCCTACCTGGTATGAATTTTATGGTATTATGGGATAGATTTCTCTTCAACAGCAAAAGCAGAAGGGTAGGTTTTGGCTTTGGCTTTTGTTGTAAAGTATTTTGGATACTGCTTTATAATCTTTGCAATCCCCCTTCCCCCTCCCCCCACTTTCCAATCCAGGTGGTCTGTTTTAGGACTTTCTCTTGAAAAAGATACATTCCTTCTTATTTTATTTATTTTTGGCCAAAGTTTTTTTTTACTACCTATAAAGATTAGAAAGCGTGTCAGATATAGAAAATTCTAGACTTTGGACACGTGTATATATTCTAGTTAATTTACTTTTCAGTTCCACATGTGTAAGGTTATATAAGCCAATTTCTCATTTGTTAATATAATATAGAAAAACACATTTCTTCAACCAATTTCTCATTTGTTAATATAATATAGAAAAACACATATCTTCTTGATTTTTTTTTATCCTTTGTGTTTGTGTTCGAGTGATCATGTTTGTGTTCTAATTCTCTGTCCGAGTGATCGATTGTTTGTGTTCGAGTGATTGTTTCTCTGTTCGATTGTTTGTGTTCGAGTGATTGTTTCTCTGTTCGATTGATCAGTTCTAGATCTGTTCAGTTCGTTGCTCAACTCTTCCTATCTGCTGCTCAGTTCTTCAGATCTGTTGCTCAGTCCTTCAAATCTGTCTGATTCTTGGTTATAATTCTTTGATTCTTGATCTTATTGTTTGCATTTGTTCGATTCCTGTTCTGTTCATTCAATTGGTACTCTGTTCATTCGGTTCTTGTTCGCTCGATCGTTGTTCTTCTTGTGTTTCTCGGATTAGTGCTTCAATGGCAAATACAACCTTGTCGACATGCTTCTCTTTACCACCTTCAATGCTTCATCCAAGCGACAACCCAGGGCATATCTTGGTTAGTCAGCTACTGAATGATGCCAACTACCCTACCTGGAAGCGTGCAATGAGGGTTGCGCTTGGAGCAAAGAACAAGTTCGGATTCGTAGACGGTTCTTTCCCTCGTCAGACTGATGATAAGACTCCGGAAGCCATTGCCTGGGTCTAGAGCGACCTGATGGTCATGGCATGGCTTTATAATAGTATGTCTCCAGATCTACACAGCACCGTCTTGTATGCGAAATCAGCAAAAGAACTGTGGTTTGATCTTGAGAATCGGTAGTCTCAAGGCAACGGACCACGCATCTATGAACTCCGGCGGAACATTGCCCTACAAAAGCAAGATTCGCTATCTGTTTCAGCCTATTACTCGGCTCTGAAAATATTATGGGATGAATCAACTTCTCATTTGGTCATCCCGGAATGTTCTTGCGGTGCTCAATCGAAATTTGTTGACCATTTCAACACTGAGCAGGTTTTTCAATTTCTAATGGGGCTCAACGATGCTTATAGCACAGTCAGAACCCAAATTCTTACCATGGATCCATTGCCTCAGTTAGGTAAGGCCTATTCATTGGTTCTCCAAGAAGAACGACACCATGGACTCTCCATACCGAAGGTAACTTCTAACTCCTCTGCTTTCGTTGTTGGTCGTATCAATCGACCTTTCAATCGACAAGAAGTTCCAGGCCCAATGAGGCAGCGACCATTCTGTGTCCACTGCAACAAACATAGTCATATCTGTGAGACTTGTTTTGAACTAAATGGATATCCACCTGGATATACCAAACGTCCACCAAAGTACCAGCCATGGAACACTAATGACAATCTGAGACAAAGAAACCCATTTTAGTCAAAACAGGGCAATCAGACCTCACATTTGAATGTTGTAACAAATGACAAAAATGGTTCTCCATTCCTATCACAACACACAGTTGCAGTTGCTCCCACTTCTAACAATGGCAATCCTATCTCACCTTTGCCACCTCTTTCACCTATTCTACCAGCAGTTGATGTCCTTCCTACAATCGTCACAATCTTCCGATGGTAATAACTTTGCAGGTATTTCTACTTGCTTTTCAGCCAATATTTCTCCATTACATTCATGGATCATCGACACTGGGGCTTCACACCATTTTTCTCCTTTACCATCTGAAATAATGCATTCTTCTTTAGCCCATCAACCTGTGTCTCTACTAGATGGCCGGACATATCCAATTACCCATCTCACAACCCATTCCTTATCTCCTTTGATTACTTTAAATAATGTGTTACATGTTCTTATTTTACATTCAACTTGCTTTCTGTTAGCAAACTTACACATGATTTGAATTGTACAGTGACTTTTTTTCCTACCTTTTGCATCTTTCAGGCCTTGTCAACAAGGACAGTGATTGGTCGGGGACTCCTGCTTGATGGTCTCTATCACTTCATTACAGCATACAAACCTACAGTTCTTTCAGTGAGTTCCATTCCTGCTACTATATGGCACTCACGTCTAGGTCATCTTTATGATAATTGTACAATTCCTTCTATTACACATACTCATGAAACATGTAATATTTGTCCAATGGCTAAGCAAACTCGTCTTTCATTTTCTCCTAGTATGACTCGGTCTTCTTCAATTTTTCATTTACTGCACTTAGATATTTGGGGTCCATACTCCATTAGTTCCATTACTGGTGCACATTATTTTTTGTCTATTGTTGACGATTATTCACGGGCAAGATGGGTACATTTAATGAAAACTAAATCTGAAGTTTTTTTCCATTTTCAAGCAATTTTTGGCCATGGTTAACAATCATTTTTTCACTTGTCCAAAATTTATTTGGACTGATAATGGTACCGAATTCCTTTCATCTTCCATGCAGTCCCTCTTATCTTCTGTTGGCATCATTCACCAATTAACATGTGTTTATACACCCCAACAAAATGGGATAGTAGAAAGAAAACATCGCCATTTACTCCAAGTGGCCCGTGCATTACGCTTCCAAGCCCATCTTCCACTTTATTTTTGGGGGGGCTGTGTCTTAACAGCTTGTCATATCATTAATCAACTTCCTAGTCGCATTTTGTCAAATAAATCACCGTACGAGCTTTTATTTGGTAAAACCCCTACCTACACATATTTTCGAGTATTTGGTTGTCTATGCTTTATTCGAAATACTTCCCCTCATTCAACCAAATTTTCTTCTCGTTCTCATCGATGCATTTTTATTGGTTACCCATCCAACCATAAAGGTTACAAAGTGTATGACCTTTCTACAAAATCAATCTTCATCGGTCGTGATGTCCTATTTCATGAAAATATTTTTCCATTTTCTGCTATATCAGAATCTAACCCACCTCCAATTGTTCCTCTCCCAACTTCATCTCTTGAATTTATTCCACAAACTGTGCAACCTACTATACACACTCCACCAACTCAGCCCAATATGCCCACTTCTCCCACTCAGTCCACTACACATCCACATATAATTGATACATGCACACATCCGAATGTCATTAATTCCAATATGCTTTCTATTGAACCCATTGTGTCTGATGTTTCTGCACAACCAAATGTAATTGAACCCATTGTGTCTGCACAACCAAATGTGCCTGATCCTATTGTGAATGCTCCATCTACAAGAACTATTCGCACTCGTCAGCCATCGGTTCTTTTACGTGATTTCATTTGTAATGTTGTCCCACATTTGTCCCCTGCCAATCATTCTCCAGTTGTTTCAGGTATGAATCCTTACCCCATCCAATCACATTTTTCACTCTCAAGTTTTTCACCATCCTATAATGCTTTACTCATGAATCTGTGTACTCAAGTTGAGCCCACTACATATACCCAAGCCCACAAGGATCCATTATGGCAGAATGCAATGGCTGATGAAATGCAAGCCTTAATTGATAATAAGACATGGACTCTTGAGTCGTTACCTCCAGACAAACACCCGATAGGATGTAAATGGGTGTTTAAGATTAAACGCCATGCTGATGGCACCATTGAGAGGTATAAGGCCCGCCTAGTTGCTAAGGGTTACACCCAAATGGAGGGGTTGGACTATCATGATACATTTGCTCCGGTAGCAAAATTAGTAACAGTTCGGTGTCTTATTGCCTTAGCAACATATAAGTTTTGGTCATTATTTCAATTAGATGTAAAGAATGTTTTTTTACATGGTGACTTACAAGAAGAGGTGTACATGCTTTCGCCATCCGGATATACTCATAATGGTGCTCCTATACCACATGGAATGGCCTGCCGCCTACGCAAGTCTTTATATGGCTTAAAACAGGCCTCCAGGCAGTGGTTCATTAAATTTGCCAATGCTTTAGTTCACATTGGTTTTACACAGTCCAAAGTTGATACCTCCTTATTCACATATACATCAAATGATATATTTACTATGCTCTTGGTTTATGTGGACGACATTATATTGACTGGGTCTGATCCAACACATATCGAAAATGTCAAGGCCCAACTACAAAACCATTTCCACATCAAAGATCTTGGTCAGCTTACATATTTTTTGGGCATTGAAATGTCCCGTACTCCGACTTGAATTATTCTTACACAGCAAAAATACACACCGGACATCATTTCAGATTCTGGGCTACTTGGTTCCAAGCCCAGTCCAACTCCAATGGATCAGAACTTGAAGTTAACTTTAACTGATGGGCCTTTATTAACTGATCCAAGTTTATACCGTAGACTGGTGGGACGTCTTATTTATCTTTCAGTCAGGAGACCAGATATATGCTACAGTGTAAATTTACTTAGTCAATTTATGGCTGCACCAAGACAACCCCACTTACAGGCCGCTCACAGATTAGTGCGATATTTGAAAGGGTCTCTTGGGCTGGGCCTCCAAATGAACAAAAGCATTGCTCCAGTTCTTTCTGCTTTTTGTGACTCCGACTGGGCCAGTTGCCCGTTTACTCGACGCTCAACCACTGGGTATATTTGTTTCTTTGGAAGCAGTCCGATCTCATAGAAGACAAAGAAACAAACTATTGTTTCTAGATCTTCTGCAGAAACTGAATATAGGGCATTGGCTCATGCTGAATAGAGGGGAGGGGGGTAATAATCTAGCTTTTTTTTTTAGTTTAACTGATGGAAGCGAAAGGTTCCCTGAAATGATGTACACTTGGATTTTAGAAGATTTATACAAGGGCATTTGGAGAAGGCATCAGAAGATTGACCTTTATTTATTAAGACAGACTGAGCTTATAAGAGGGATTATGCGACCTGTTATTAGCTTACAAGGTGGCAGGGTAATCTTTTCTGAGTTCTGAGATACATGTATCCGCTTCATTGGTTTGAATATCGAATCAAGCGAGTATTCATATCTGAATGTTTCATTTATGAATGTCATGAAAAATGTACGCAATTGTAGCTGGATGTCTCATGTTATGAGCCTAGTGCCACCGCCTATACCAGAACTGGTGAAAAGAAGAAAGCCTAACATTTCTGCTGGAAAATGAAGGCCCCATCTAGTATGAATTTTATGGTAATATGGGATAGATTTCTCTTCAACAGCAAAAGCAGAAGGGTAGGTTTTGGCTTTGGCTTTGGCTTTTGTTGTTAAGTATATCGGGTACTGCTTTATGTTCTCTGCAATGGGATTTTCAGTAGATTAAATAGTTTAAACTTGAATTATTGTTGTTGAATCCATCCCTCATCCCCCCCCCCGGGTTGTTTCAATCCAGGTGGTCTCTTAAGACACTTCCTTTTTGTTTTATTTTATTTTTGGCAAATTCAAATCCCAAATTTGACATGTAACCAATCTAGACAATTTTATAGATATTCAAATGGTCAAGATTGTCATATCACCCTTCCATATGGAAAAACATGGTGTATTGGTATATTCCCTTATCTTAGTCATGCATTTCTTTTTTCAAAAAAGAATTCATTTTCCAATGGATTTTTAAAATCTTATCTTGTCACAGCTTTGTTCTAATTGAAACTTGACTGTGCTCAAGGGACTTTCAGGTTTTCCTGTTTACAAAATTTCAGCTTTATATGCATCTTCCTTTTTTGTTAGATAGAGTATCATAATGGGGAGTGATTATTTGTATATCAGATAAGCCCAAATGCTATTGGTAAGCGCAAGATTACTGGGATGAAGTATTGGTGGAAGATGTTGATTGCCTTAAGTCTAATTATAAATATGATTCTAAACAGAATTGAACCGGGAAACATGATTCATGTAGCAGACCTTGTTACTGGGCAAAAGGTATATTAAAGTATAAAACAGCATTACAACAACAGACTTATCTTGGGTATACCTATTGGATGCGTAGAGCCTAACCCCAAAGACTTAAGTTACATGTCGGACAGTGGCAGAAAGCTAAGACCCAAGGTTTAGTATAGCCTCACCATACTTTAGAGGACCAAGCTGATTAGCGGTGAAGAGAAGCATCCAATAAAATGTGATTCAGGAAAGTTGGACATATTAAGAACAATAGATTTAAGCATGACTTCCTTGCCTGTATAAGATAACAAGGCTACCTTCCATCCATTCAACTTCCTCAAAAAAAAGGTCCAGGCAATCATCTACAAAGAGAAGATGTATGAGAGGGGAGTACGATTTCGAATCTTTATCCCTTTGACAATTTGCTATCATGTGTATCCTGGCTAATAGCTGATAAAGCTTGAGCACATAGGATAATGACAGCGAAAGATAAAAGATCACCTTGTCGGATGCCTCTAGTGGGGTTAAAATCTCCTCTTTATGCACCATTAATAATAAGGGTATAAGAAACCGTTCTTATACATTGCATAACAAGATTAACCCAAAAGGAACAAAACCCCAACTTCATAATCATACATTCAGTAAAAGCCCATTCCATTCTATCAACGGCCTTCTGCATGTCCACTCTCATAGCCAAGATCTTAACTTTCCCTTTCTTCTTCCTTTTGATGTAGTTAAAAGCTTCATGGGCAATGAGCATATTATCGGAGATAAACCGATTTGAAATAAATGGTTATTGGGAGGAGTAAATAATATCATCAAGAAAGAACTTAAACCTGAGAGCCGTAATTTTAGAAATCAATTTCACACTCACATTGCAAAGAATGATAGACCGAAAGTACTCCACAATCTCAAGTTAGGAATTCTTCGGAATTTGGCAAAGATAAGTCTTGTTCAGTTCCTTTGGTAATGAACCAGAGGAGAAAATCTCTTTAATAACATTCACCAATTCACTCTTCGTGATCTCCTAGAATTTTTGGAAAAATAAAGAGGACCCATAAAATAAGGTTTTCTTGATCTCATCAACATCAGGTAGGCTGCAAAGGAGTTCATTCAACTCAGGAGAAACTCTCAGTTTAACCAACATGAAGAGTGGCAGAGAACGCATCATGATTAATACCAATTGAAGTGTAGGCCTGAAAATAATTATCTTTAATGGTTGCATAAACCTCCTCTTCAGATCCAAAAACCTGACGGGAGCTTGAGTTGAATAATGTGATCCTTATTGCGTCTCTGAATAGTAGTGGCATGGAAAAACCAGTATTAGAATCGCCACCTTGAAACCAATCAAAACTTGATTTTTGGCGCCATTTAATCTCCTCATGAAGAAGTTCCTCTTCCAATTCGTTAATGATCTCTGATTCCTTGAGTTGAGAAAACTCAAAAGAAGGAAGGCATTGTATCTCTGAAAGCTCATTTTTCAACTTGATGATGTTGCTTTGAATACTGCCAAAGACAATAGAATTCCATTTGAGAAGAGATAATTTACTTTGATTAAGAATTTCTCCAGCAGATCCAGCAGGAAGGATGTTGCAGGTATGTGCCACCGTTCTAAGGAAATCAGGATGTCTAGTCCACATGGCCTCAAACCAAAATGGGCGTTTACCTGAATATTTACCTCATTAGAGTCAACCAGGATAGGATCGTGATCAGATCCAAAAACCAATTTGACAAACACAGCTGCGTTGTCAAATCTCTCCCTCCACCAAGAGTTAGTTAGAAAAGGCACTGTCAAGTTTAATCCTGATATTGTCATGTCCAACTCGTCCATTATTCTAGGTAAAAATAGGATTGTGAGATCTTAGGTCCAAAAGCCTACAAGCATCCGACATGTTTCTAAAGGTTTGACAACCCTTCAAACCTGCCTTACTGCCACCCGCCTTCTCATGCCAAGCCAGAGAAAGGAGTTAAAATCTCTCAGACAAAGCCAATCCTCCAGCCTATTACTACCACTAAGTCTCAGCTGATCCCAAACCAAATATCTTTCGGACTTAATCGGCTCACCATAGACCCAAGTGACCAAAAACTTCTGCTGCCAAGGGAAGGATACAGCAAAATCAGTGATTCATGAGTTTGAAGTAAGAATATTTATGTCCACAAAATTATTCCACAATAAGGGGAGGCCACCCGAAAGGCCTTGAGGGTCAATAGCAATTTGTGTTTAGGCTGTTTGGTTTCCATAAGAAAGACAATATCCGGTGTATCAGTCTCGAGGAAGTTAGAGAGAGCGCGAATTGTCGAAGTACAAAAAATGACCATCAAATTCTGCGACATCTCCATCGTCTTCTTGACTTATTCTGGATCTCTTTGCAGTGGAATGATTCCGAATATGGGTTTGAGAGGTTATTGGGAAGGAATGAGGAGAAAGATGTGATGTAAAGGAATATTGTTGAGGTAGAAGAGAGGTGCTCTGGGTAAGGATTGGGACGGGTTGTAATTGAGTTGGGAGTTTTTCAGGAAGAACAGACTTCCCAGGTTTGAACATGGTGGTCTAAATTTGATTCTGGTGAATCAACCAGAACCGGATTTGGGTTAACATTGGTCTGGTTTGGGTGATTCGGTTTGGTTACTTACCAACACCAAAGTGGGTTAGTTTTACTCAAAAAATATATTCCCGCCATCCCTGCGCGACGTCCCTCCGAACGCCTGTTTGTTACAATACGGGCGCGGGCCCCGAGAAGGTAAGCGCTCTCTCTCTCTCTCTCTCTCTCTGCTGCCACGGCGGTAGTAGCCAAGGCAAGGGATTTCTGATTTGGGGATCGAATGTCTATAGGACTTCACGAACTTCTTCTCGCTTCGTTTTCTGCGAGGGTTCGGTCAGCAGAGAGGTATTTCACGAACTTCTCTTATTCTCTTCCAACGTCTCTGCACTAGTTTCTCATTCTTGCAATTTGTTTTTGTCAGATCCGGTCTCCTTCTTCAAGCTCCAGAAACTCCGATTTGACGAAGGAACTTCTGTTTTTAAGCTTATGCAACTTCCGGTTTCGGGTGTGGTCTCTCTCGCTTCTGCAACTTTCGGTTCTTACTATTCTTCCTCGAAGAACGAAGTAGCTTTCGGTTCTTACTATTCTTCCTCGAAGAACGAAGTAGCAATTCTCATTCACTGAACTCCAAGCTTCATCCTCAGTCTGTATTTTCCTGCTCCTCCAATTTTTAGGGTATTGGTTTTATCCAGTGGAGTTCATTCATTCTCTCTTCAGAGGCCAGAGCTCTAAATGCCCATGTTTTTCATTGTTCTAGTTGCTTTTTCAAATTATAATTCCTGTGTTTATTATGAAACTTGTATCATTATAATCGTGGTGGGCACTCAACCGTCTACCATACCATCACGAAGATTGATTGATGGAAGGGCCTATTTAGGGGTAATTTGGTCAACGTGATTGAGTTGCTCCAAGGCCATTGAGGTTGGTTACCCTGCCTTAAACTAGTAATTAATCTCTTTATTGTATGAGTATCATTGGGTGATTGGTTGATTATGACTTGTGTTGATTCAGATAGTTTTCTTGTTATTTGTTTGGTGATCATGCTATTGGATTACTGAAAATGGTAGTCTTTTATGAACATTTGAGCTCGTTTCTCTGACCCATTTTTCTTATTTGTTCATTGGTTTGAGCTTGTTTTTCTTTGTATTTGTGGGATGAATTGTTTTGACAAAACTGAATTGCTTGTTTCCTTCTGTTTATTTGTTGGTTGATTCTCTTTTCTATTGGTGCGTTTTGTTTGATTATCTTATCACTGTTTCCTTTTCCTTTTTTTCTTTTTACAATGCTTGGTTTCTTGTCGTTTATGGAACTTGAAGAATGCATAACCAGAAAGTTAGATGAGTTGTTGCTCTCAAGAATCAGAAGCCTTTCCTTGATATTCCTTCTGTTAACTAGAAGCATGTTGTCTTACAGATTCTGTCAAGTTGTTGCTCATAAGTAGCACTTGCGGTCCTGCTATGTCTAATAATCAATTGAAAGAGGAGACATGTTACCCAAGCTCATTCTTCTTTCATTAGGATATGATATTTCATTTTATTAGCACATTTTAGTCGCTTACATGGTATACATTTTGAAAAAAAAAATGTTCTAGAACAAATATTACCAAACAGTAAACTGGTTAGAACAGTGTTCTCATATTAGTTTTGGAACATGTTTGCCAAACAGGCTAAAGACCCAAAAGAACACTGTTCCATAACATAAACAGAAAAAATCCATCTCTTGAAAAGAACAACAGTCCAGAACAAGAACATTAGCAGACGCAGCCTTAAATGGTGTGAATGATTCAAACCGTTCGGGCTTCTTTCGATTCGATAGGTATATAAATGTCTCAGTAAGGCTTCTATAGAAGGCCTTGGTGATAGGTAAGGAAGTTGGTGTGATGTTCTATTGGGATATAAGTTTCAGGAGATCTCTGATAGAAATTAACATTTTGAGTGAGTGAAGGGGCTAAAGTTCGAGCGGCAGATTTCGGGTTTTTCTACTACAGTAAATGAAATCCTCTAGGGAGATTAATTGTGGATAGGATAGGGATTAGGTTTTGGGTTAGTGGATTGGGCTGAATTTGTAGGCAGTGAGTGCGGTTGGGGAGGTGATGGTGTTTTGGAATATTTTGGTGGTGGAGGCTCTGTGCTTTACTTAGGATCATGGTCTCTGTGAAGTAACTCTGCGTCATAGATTAGTAAAGTAAATCCTTGATTTGTGGTTGGGTGCAAGTTGCTGAGACTGATCAGCTTGAAGTGTTGTTTGGGTGTTACTGATTTGGGGTGGGTTTGGTTGCTTCAAATGCAAGGAGATCTGAAGTCTGGATCTCTCTTACATTCCAGCAATACCTTTTCTTCTTTGAGCATAAGGTACTGATCACTAGGGTCTCAATTCTGAAAAGGGAAATAAGAGGTTTTCTGGTACTCTTTTGGTGGAAATCTCTCACCTCTGTGTTATTGATGAGTTTAGTAAAAAAGAACAATCTCCGCCTTGAAAATGGGACCCAGGATGCATTATCTCCTTCTCTTCTCCGAGCTTCGAAAATCTAGTAGGTGCCCTGAAAAATCCACAGCTGCTCATTTTGCCCTTTTGGTTTTCTTTTTTTTTCTGAATTTCTTTGATGCGATTTTCTGAACTTTATGAACATTCTCGTGTCCGGACCAGCTCCACTTAGACAAATCCGGGTTCTGGAGCATTATCTGCAAATGAATCGCCTGAAAGAAGTTCTTAACTTCGGGTTTTGTTTGTTGTAGGGTGAGATTCTCAATTTTGTCTTTGATTTGGACAAATCTATTCAATTTAGTTTTGTTTTGCTGCACTTGGAACTAGAATGGAGCATGTTGGCGTGAATAGTATACCTTTCTCCAGAATTATGGCCTTCACCAGTACCATATGTTATAAATGGATTTATGTATAAAAACTTATTTCAAAAGTTTCAGCTGAAGCAGATTGAAAAGTACTACTAAACTGGAACATGGGTTTTGTTTTTTGCCCTGTAGATTTTTTTGTTCCAATTCTAGCTTGTGCCAAATTTTAACTTGTGAAGTGTTGTAGTGCAGTTCTTTTCTCTAATTTTTGTCAGTCTTTCTCACTCCTCTTCTCGATTGGTTTCCATTGAAAATTCTTTTACTTTCTAATGCAAGTAATCTTACTTTTGCAGGTTCTGAAGCCAGTGCTTCTGAAAAGTCTGCACTACCTGCTAATCCATTTGGCTATGGACCCATCATTGTATTCCCTGAAATTTGGAGCCGCAAATGATTCAGATAGGGAAAGCCATCAGTCTAACTTCAAAGTACCGTTTACTAATATTTCTACTCTTTCTGATTTTCTCTTCAAAGAACTTTCTCACAAGTTTGAACAGTTATTCTCTGGATCTGAAAGAGCTAGTCCGCAGTTGAATATTTTGGTCCACCCAGAAGACTTGACACTGCTGTTGAGATGTTGTATGGTCATGTTGCGGTTTCTAGAAACTAACCCAGGTTTTTTTTTGGAAAAATGCAAGATTCTTCTTGCAATACTTGGCAAATTATGTTCTTCAGATTTAATGTTGCATATTTTGTGCAGCCTGGGGACAAATGAGAAACATGCATTAAGGTTCAAAAGATCATTCTCACATCAATGTGTTTATGCTAATGGTAGTGGTTTCACCACATATGTTGAGGAGTTCAATTCTTCCATGTGTATTGTTGAGGATGCTGGTTCACCAATTCTGTTTCTTTGCTCACTTCTGGAGGTAATCTTGTCGGTTACCACTGTATTATTTGTTTATTTTATGTTTTGATCAGCACTTATTTCAACCTTTGAAGATTCAATCATCATGTCAATCCAACTTTAGTAAGTGTATCCAAAAAAAACAAAAAATCATGATGTCTAAAGACAAAAGATACTGGGGTATAGATTTAATTCATAAGTAGGGATCACGTCTCTTGATTGAAAAAATCTAAGCTATTTATCGTAAACTTTTGCTTTCTTCCACAGCTATATAGTTAATGTGACACAAATGCATAACCATGGTTGTGGTTCCCATGGGGATCCTCCTCTATTACCCTCAGGATGTTATAATTCTTTTGAGCAAAACTGAAGCTGGTTTTTAAACAAAATTTTGAGATCTTGTGCAAGAATTGCTTCAATATCATTATCCTTGTTCAATTTACATGTTCTTTTCCCTGCCCTCCTTTTTTCTATTCCTTCCAACTCTTCTTTCTTGATGAGAACTCTGGCCTTGTAGATTTGGATCTGGTCAGATGAAACTTCAGGGTTCCAAAACCTCAGCTGAAATTTAAAACTATAAATACATTATTCTCCCATGTTTGCCACCCTTAAATAGGATGAAAAGTACAATGGTATTGACTTCCAGTTGGGTTGACTCACCCTATTGATGGGGTCAACTTCCCATGCCTTTTCATTAATGCCACTGGTATACATTCATCAATCATCACTCTTTACTCTGATGCTCAGCTCTGGTCTCATCTAGATGTTTTGTCATTTTCAACGTTCAAACAAGTTAGCTCTTCTGAAATCTCGATCAAATGTCTTGGTTTTCACTGTCTTATGACTGAGCTGAGGCTCTTGTATGGAATTTCATTGTAGAGAAGGGAAATTAATTTGGAATTTATCTTCAGGTCTTTGCAGATGAGCTTTTATTGCATCAACATTTGAGACAGTATTTTACGATAGCGGATTCTGTTTCTTCTGCAAGTGAAAAGTTGTTTATGTGCCACAGCAGTTATGGTGATAGTTACAATGTGCTGGAAGTGATCTCAGCTCACTTTCTTCTATCATTTTCTGATGAACAAGCTTGTAGCAAGTTACATGATGCATCCCTCTGGTGGCACGCCAAGGATTCGAGGACTTTCAAACTAAGCTTGATTGCATCTCTTGCATTGCTTGGCTCCCCTGTAGTTTTTTCTGCACCAAAACTATTCCAAGCACATCTAATTTCCATGGTTTCTAGGGCTATTGGTATTGATATAGCTCCTCAGAATACATTATTAGATCTCAGAATTATGGATTGTTACATATCAGCACTGGAAAGATCAGTCATGTTGTACACTCAAAACATGTCTAGTTTACAAGTTGGTGACAATCTAATTGGAGTTTACACTGGGAAATTTTCTTCTGTTCGACCAAGGATATTGAGAGGATGCAATCCATCTTTTGAATGTTATATTCGACCAGTCACATATAATAAAATTAATCATAAAATTACAGAATTGGCTTGTTCCCAGCAATCGTGTATTTGTGATCTCGACTCCAGAAAGAAGTCTGACTTACTGGATGCCTCTATTTCGTTCATGAAGGATAATCAATCTTTACTTGACAACTCATTGAGAGAAGAGATAATGTCAATTTTACATTGCATAATCTCAAGAATTCTTTCTTTTGAATTTGAAGGTAATGCAACTCATAAAAGTGGGTATCTAGATTTTGAAGAAGGTCATCTTCTTGCTTCAACACTGAAGTTGCTTGGCAGTTCACTGCTGCAAATAGTTTGGTGTATGAGGCAAAATGGGAGTTCAGAAACCCTTAAAACTTTGAAAGATTACTCATTTTGTAAGGAGTATGATTTTATAATAGACATTATTGGCTGCTTTCAACAGTGCTGTGTTAGTCAGCCTGTGCAAAAGCTTTTTTCTGATGCGACAGGATCTTGCCAAAGTAGACATAAGGAATCCAAGCTGATGTTTATGCACTTTGCTGGCTTGCTACTGTTCAGCTTTGCCGGGGAGCTTGAATTCTTATGGAAGGGATGCATATTCATGATGATGACTCTGATGAATCTATTTATTTTTGAAGAGGGGAGTTTAGATGCATTGAGGGAATTGCTTGGTTTGGAATCTCTCTCTTCCAGATCTTCTATAGATAAAGTCTCACAGGTGATTTTTCTTTTCAGTATGGATTGATGGTTTTATTGTTCTTTTGCTCTGTCAATATAAGTTATATCATCTATGCTTTGTTTAAACGTAGTTGCCTATGTGCAGGTTAAGATTGGTAGAGCTTCTAGCCTGATAGTTGCATCAGAATTTGAGAAGCTTCAGATGCTATACTTGAGGTATGCGATTCAGTATTAAATGTAAGAGAACAAACTTGGTGCCTAATTAGCATTAGCTGAAGATGTTGTGAAACTGGAATCAAGCTGTTCAAGGGTCCCTGAAGCCTCTCATAAAATATGCTAGAGCACATTTGCATGGGACACTTGCACATTTTAAAGTAGCTCATATATTGACCTTTAGCTATCTTTAACAACACTACAAGAGTCGTTTAGGGAAAAGGGTGGAAGGAAAAGAAAGAAAAAAAAAGAATAATACCTGTGGAAAAGGGAAGCTAATATAAGGTTTGATGTATTAGAAGTGTCCTGTTATATTTTGTTATATTTTTTTAAAAATCCCACTAAAGTTGTGTTGCACTTGTCTTTGAATTTTGCTTCTTTGCAGAAAAGATACTCTTTCAAGATACAAAGAGGATGAACAACACTTACCCAAAAAAAAAAAAAAAGAGGATGAACAAGATGGCACCCTATCAGAAACCCCATTTGAAGGTGCAGGGGAGAGTGTAGAAGGAATAGCAGAAATGACCTGTAATGGGGAGATCTTTATGAAATCTACACCAGAATTCCATTGGAAAGCATCTGATATTGATGATTTGGCTGATTTTATTGAATGCAAGCAGGGAAAGGATTATTCTAAGTGGTTGAAGAATCGAGAAAAGTACCGCAAGTGGAAAAATGGAAAAACAGTGCTTGTAAAGCGGGAACGAAAGAAATCATTTATGTATCTTTTACATTAGTAAACTTAGAGGTTATTCTTGCCCCTTCCCCATCTCGTATTCCTCCTCGTTTTTTTTGTATCTACAGAAATTTTGTGGAGTGACCATTGTCTGTATCGTATTTAAATTTTCATATTTTAAATTGTTAGCAAGCTAATAGATTTATGAGTAATATATCTAGCGCAAAATTCTTGCTTTGAAGGGCCAAGTATATCTTGTCAGCCCAACCAGATAAGCTCATCTGTTTATCCCAAAAATCTGTTACTTGCCATGTTAGGTGGGGCCAAAATTTCTGGCCAGATAGATCCCAAGGTCCCTGTCCACATGTTATGTTTCAGTTCATTCAGAGTTCACCAAATGTCAAGAGAAGCTTTGACAATCCAGGTCTACGAGTACCGATGGTTGCATGACAATACATTTACTGTTGGAAAATGAAAGTGTTGGTGGCAATGAATGGGAGGGTATTTGGTTGGAGTTAGAATGGACAACATTTTGATTGGGCACGTGTCAAAATCCACCCATCAATGGTTGGAATCATCACATGATCCATATATGTGACAGAATTATATGAGCCAATGATGCAGTTCAATTAGAAAATTAACAATAAGGTAGAAGTAAGGAAGAATTTATTGCAAAATGAGAAAACAAGTATGGGGTAGCAAAAGTTGTAGGGAACCACTTAACTCTAGGGTTTTTTTTAGGATGCACTCAAGTTAAGTTTGAAACTCACTTACCACTGGAGAACTTCGAAGTCACCAAGGGGTTTACATTGTATTCCCACAAGTTTAAAAATACATAACTTCACTTATAGAAAGGTAAAAGAACTGTTGGGTTACCGCGGTTGGAAACCGTTGGGATATGACCTGTTAGAAAATAGTCTTTGGAGAATGCCTTGAAAGTTAAGTTCTTTGGGGATTATAATAACCATTGGAAAAATATTGACGGGGAGGAGAGAGGAGAGAGGAGAGGCATTTTTTATGACTGCATCAACCAACCAGATAAGCTTATCTGTTTGATCCTTGAAATGGTAATTTTACCTTTTGTATGAGGACTTCGATCTATAGGCTTTATGGACTTAGCTTAGCACCTAAATTAATATAACATGCATGCTTCAATTAAGTGAACCCACTCAAGCAAACTATTAACTAGCCAAGCCTATCCTGTGATTTGGGTAATGCGTGGGGTTAGCTCAGCTTGATTTTGAAGCGACAACAAAACAGTGTAAAGCTGGCAAGAAGCCTATATGCTAATTCAAATGTGACTAGTCTAATTGCACTCTGTTTAGTTATAATAACATTGTTTTAAATGAGGGAGTAGGTTTGCTTCTGCTTAAATAGAGTCCCATAATTAGGTTCTTTAAGCATTGTGAATGCTCAAATAGACAAATGGAGGCAGAAGCAAAAAAATTTATAGTACGACCAGCATTGCAAACACATTTAATCTGACAACTCGCGAACCTGAAGAAAACTTTTTTCCGATCAATGATCCTCTTCCAGATCCAATTAGCAACGTTTGAAGCTTGATAAGGGTCTAAATTCGGTAATAATCTCACTCTGACCTGAACAATTGGAAAAGTTGCAGGGAGCTTTTAGGCCTTACCCATAAAAAAAAGTGTTAACAGTAGCTAAAATAAAAGGGATTCAGATTTCTCTCCGGCGCCCAAAGGCACCCAGAGCGCCCAGCACCAGATGAGAGGTGAATATAGAAGGTTTGGAAGATGAGAAGGTTCAGACTTCAGACCCAGAAACTTTGGTCTTTTCTGAAGATACAATTTTTGGTTGGCTTAAGGGCTTCACCTATTTTTAAAGGGAAGGGGGAGGGTGGAAATTGATTAAATCCAATTTCCACACATCTAACTCCTGAGAAAATCAAACAATGTTGATTAAATCAAGTTAAAGCCATCCAAAGTAACAGTTTTCAAAATCCATGCATGGGGATCTTTTTGGTGGCAAAATCTATTGGGCTAAATGTTTTCTCAGATAAACTTCATGTGAGCTGTCACTGGATTGGACCCTGCTGTTCGTATACAAATCTTCAAAGAAAATAAAAATGTTAAGTATTTAGGAGGCCCAAGGGCCCCATGTAATAATGCAAACATCAGGCGTCCCCTACCAAAGTCATCTTCAATCCTACATTTCCATGAGACAGTCGATAAATTCCGCAATCCAAGGTCTAACCTATCTTCCGCAATCTATACAAGCAGTTCAGTTTAAAGAGAATCAAGACAATGATGTGGCTACTTAAAGAAAAGGGTTCAACTGGACAAGAGAAATGAGTGCCACAATTTTCAAATTAAAAAAACTTTCTGAGATACAAGGGAGACTGAAAAAAAATTTTTTTTTTTTTTTGGGGGGTTGGGGGGAAGAGAGAGAGAGAGAGAGACTGAAGTTATCACCTCCGATGAATCGCCTGCCAGAAAATCAAACTTTATCCGGCAATGACCGCCAGGTGCTCATGAAGATATCAAAAACAATATGGTTGGTTGGTTGGGAGGTATAGTGGTTCTGCCAGGGGATCAAGATTCTGACGACTACACTTGATCCCTCTCCATGAAAGACATTACCTTGGTTGCCAGTATTATAGAGGGCAAGGTACAAAATATGGCACATCCTACGTCAACTGAATACGGAGTGGCCCATTTCATAAAAAAATATAATAATGGAGTGACCCAAATATAGCACATCCAACTTGAACTCAACTACGGAGTGGGCCCTGTGACTGAGTCATGACCAGAGCTGGCCTCTTTGTGCTTTATAGAGAGGTTGGCAAATTGGGAATCCAAGTCTCTGCTGCTGGCACGGCGATGACCTGATGATGGTTGTGGTGGTTGTTGCTGCTGCTGATACAAGGCTCGTAGCCTTGCAATCTCCCTCTCCAACACATCCTGCTCCACTGAACCATAACCTCAGAAAATTTAGTTTTTCTCCAAATAATAGTGTATGGAATTCATTTCATACTTTGATCAGTGCTGTGAAAAGGTTGACACTTCTAGGCGAAAAAAAACACAACCTACAGCTGCTGTTTGTTACAATAAGAATTATAGATCATATAGATCATACAATTGCTAACAATTGCTATCCATGGACACCCCCCCCTCTCTCTCCTCTTTTTCTCCTTTTCATATAGCAGGATTCTTCTCAATCTTCCATGCTCAAAATATACTTAGGCTGATTTTTTAATGGCAGATGCATATGAAGTGCCATAAAAATACCTCATTATTGACCCAGAACTGTGACTGTAGATACATCATCACTTTTCCAGGATACAGAAATAAGTTGAATATAGGGAATAATATATGCTTATATAGAAATTTGTCATGCGACTCATGCCATTTTCAATCTATGTGTAACCGTGTAATATATCACCTAATTTTCCAAAAAATATTATTTTAAAATGACTTACATTAGAAAAACAAATATTATAATCAATTTCTTTCAATATGAGATGTATTTCGTCAACAACCTTTCTTAAAGAAGAAATAGACAAGCGAACTCAGGAAAAAAAAATTATTATAACCTAAATTGGAATAACTGGTTTAGGTGAATGGAAATTGCACTTCTCCAGAATTCCATAAAATTTATAATGAAAGTGTTAGCTGCTAAACCATACAAAAAACAATTAAAAAAAATGCATGGTTATAGCTTTAGTTATGTTCCCAAAGGTGGGGGAGGATTGAGTAGTGGCTTAGCAAGATTTAGTCCAAGTGTACCAGAGATGGGGAAACAGGCAAACAGGCAAGGAGGACAACAGGCAGACGATAGACAGCTCAACCCCCTGTAACGGCTGATGATTACCGAGAGCTACTGAGTAGCAGGGGGAACAATAGGGCAGTCAAACCCCTGAGAAGAGGTCGACCTGCCCTAACAGTGGGGTCAACCGGTGCCATTTGTTTTTGCTGCACAAAATGAAATTTCTTTCCGCATTTAGTGTTTCCTTCTTGGGTTGTTTCTATGTCTTAGCTTCTCTTCTTTGTTAAGCTACCTACTAGAAGATTTATAGCATCTTTGGTCCTAGTTTTTATTTTAAAGTTTTCTTCTTAGTCAAGGCATCTAGTTAGGGGAGAATATTCAGTTTCTGTTTTCTAGCAAGATTTGTTAAGTTGCCTGATGCGGAATACTGGGCGGTTAAGAAAAAACATATAGATAAACTCAATGTAGCTGAGATGAAGATGTGGAGATGGATATGTAGCAAAAGTAGGAATGATAAAGTAAAGAATCATATTAGAGCTGATTTGAGTGTAGCACTGATACATGATAAGCTACGAGAAACTCGTTTAAGGTGGTCATGTTCAGATTCAGATTGAATGAACTAAAACACGAAGGGCAAACCTAAAATGACTCTAGGTGAGGTGGTGAGAAAAGATATGCATAGCTTAAGCCTTGTATCAAGTACGACTTTTAACAGAGTGATTGGAGGGCAAGGATCCATGTAGCCGACTCCATTCAATTGGAATATGGCTTTGTTGTTGTTGCATTTGTCAAGATTTCATTCACTTTCTATGATTGTAATATCCATTCCATGCTATTAATAAAGATGAGAGTGAGAACCCAGGGAGACTTGAATTTTGGTATTGAAATTAAGTGTTCTTCAAGAGCATGTTAACTACTGTTATGAATCAGCATTGACCCCGAAGTGGTGAAGCAAAGCATTGGTGGTGATTCCAAGGTCATATCTTTCTACAGCTTTTGTATCTTTCTTTATTCAATAAAGGAAAAAAATAGCAAGTCGACTGTTCATGGTTTATTGGTTTGTCAACCATTCACAGGGACCTAGAGGTTTATTGGGTTTGCTAGTCTTTATCTAGTCGAACCTTAATTACAAGAGCTTATGTAGGCACTATCACGCTTTCCAACATATGGAATTGAGCTTCTGAGGGCATTTACTCAATACATGGAAATAAAATTAGTCACGTTTTGAATCTGGCAGTTCTCAGTAGCAATGTGCCCACACTTCCCATATCATTTCCCCAAAGATTACAACTTAGCTAGTCAGAATAAGACACTCACGGTATTTTATAAGTTGCTCATGTGCCAAATTTTCTAGCCGTTGTTTCAAGGCTTTGTTCTCCATGCTCAATATAAGATTCTGCTGGTCCAAAAATTCAAGCTCAGCTGAAACCTCAGACCCTTCTGCCTAAAAATTCATGTATACATGAGAAAAAGAATACTGTCAACACTTGTATAGTAAGGATAAATAACTCAAATCTTAAACAGGATAAATTATGCATTTAGCTTCCTCCTGAACTTGCCTGTAAAGCTTGGACATTCCTTTCCAGTTCAGCTATATACTGAAGTTTCCGTACTCGCGACCGTTGAGCAAATTGTCTGCAGTAAAAGGGTTTCAATGTTATAAATACAAAATATGAGAAACAGTAGTTAATTTGTTTGCAAGTGTAGCTCTTTATATTCAGAAAAAAGGAGGTCAATATTCAACCAAGAAATCATCAAGGACTCACTGACAATGAGTGGGTAAACCACCCCCAATCCCCACCCCCTCCCCCCCACCCCGGCAAAATAAACCCCAAGGAATAAAAAAGAGAGTTCTCTGACCATAATTAGAGAAAGCAGTAGAAAGAAACTGCAATATAATTAATCAATGATTATGGAACCTAAAATGGATGAGCCAGCAAAACCCTTAATTTTTAAATTAATCATCATAGTATTAAACAATTCATTGTATAAAAATGTCAATCACTTAAGTAGCCATTAGAGAAGCATATGAAAGGGGAATCAAATATCCAACAGAGTAGAAGGCCACACACTTTAAAGGACAACCTCCATCAGTGCAGTACAAGTTATGGTGTGAGAGAAACCAAGTCTCAAAGTTTCTTTTTTTTGTAAGCAGTAAACAATTTTCCTCTACTTTTTTTTTCTACTTTAGTGTGTGTGTGTGGTTTTGTTGGGGGGGGGGGTGTTTAGGAGACAATTTATAACTTGAATTAGCAAATGAAAACATCTTAAAAGCATACTAGGACTATATCATACGGAGAACAAATAATAAAGAGTTCTTACTGTTTAGCACGCTTCGGATCTGCCTCTGATGCAGAAGGTTTAGCATGAGAGTTATCACTCCTATCAGAAGAACCTTTTGGATTATTGGACCCAGATTCCTCCTGTTCTTGATTATCAGTAGCTGTAGATGGAACCCCATCTGATTCCTGTGGAACTGATACCTGTCCAGAGATTTGGCGTACAATATTATCCCTGGAAGATTGATGGCCACTTTGGTAGTTAACAGAATTCAATGAAGAATCCCATGACCTATTCTGCTGCCTCCCAAAAGAATTCAGCTCTGTATAGAATGAAGCATGCCGTGCATCTTTGTAAGGGTCAAATTCCAATGATCCCCAAATAGGCACAGAGGCATTTTTAAACTTGTCCTCCTGAGCTACATTCTCCATGTTAGAAGCATTAGCCACATCCAAGTAAGCATACGAGTCACTTGAAGACCGCCGATGACCTCTTCGCACAGGTGTCTCTGGCTCATTAAGGAGATCATCAAGCCAAGAAGGTTGCTCCTCTATTAGAAAGCTCTCAGATGAAGTACGCTGATGGTGCCTATTCGCCTCTCTTGGCTTCGGAATACCTTTTGATCCTATTTCAGGACTGGTGCCACATTCAGCATAGGATGGTAGAATGCCTGGAAAGGGACTTTTAGGAGGCAAAAGTGATTGTTTTCCTGAGTATAAAAAATTTCTGATGTTTGAAGACCCTTTCGAATTTGCCATGGCATAAATAGAAACAGTTACTGTCTGCAAAAAAAAAGGTGGCATGAAACGACATTATTTAAAACTTGTTAAACAAAACAATACAGAATACAACTACGTCAGATTATAAGGCCTACACTTCTCTAAATGCATATCATTATTTTCACCAGTGGTCAGAGATCAAATTAAGTTAATAAATGTGCTATTGCTGTATATCCCTAGAAAGACCAATATGGTGGCATTTAAGAAAAAAACACCAACTCTCTTTCCCAGGATAACCCACCTTATCTGATGACACCAACTCTCTTTAGGTCATATGCCTTAGACCTGAAATATTATAGTTTTCTGGTTCTTATTCTATTACTGTTCTTTGAAGTTTGATTGCTGAAATCTGATGGTGACTAGTTTTGAATGATCATATAGTGAGGCTAATGTTAAGTTACTTCATTGGACTTTAGCCTTGCACCATTATCATGGCATTGGACGAACAAGTATTCAGTACTTGACATTGTGCAAGAAGCTACTGACTTCCATTTGCTCCTGAAGACTAATTAATTTTCATCAAATGTCTACCAACTACAGTTACCAACGTAGGAATAAAAATGAAAAGCAAAAAAGCCAAGCCTGCAAAATTCTAACGATCAAACAAATTGAAGCAAGTGGGAAATGATCAGAGAGTAGGGAGACAAACAATTTTACGTATTTGGAGAAGAAAAAAGGAAAATGCGGGAGAAGCAAAAGAGAAGCAATTAAGATGGGGAAAAAGAGCCATTCAGAATACACATAAAAAACCGACTACTAGTGCAATGGGAAACACATGACAAGAAAGACATTAGCAACCAAGAGGTTCAACCCTATTGTGTTAATGATGACAACAGCAACTACAACAATGCATTAAAGTTCCAAGAACAGGAAATATTTTTGCGTTTTACACTTTAGTTATGCAAATAACAGGAAATCACGTTACACAAGTAGTGAATACTAAATACACCACGAATGAAAAAACTTTAGGGAGGTTCTTTGGAAGTTTGGAAATTGAAATAGAAGTTCCAAGATCCTAATTTTGTCCCCCGCGTTAGGTGAGGCCGCCAAAAGACCAAAACGAGCTTTTGCCTGCTCGCTTTTGCACAAGCCGAGCTGGATGTGTGACTCACATCCGTGGGCAGAGTTCGCCATTTCTTAGTGCGGTAGGTAGAGCTGGAACTGGCAGTTAAAAAGGTACTTCGGATAAACTTTTTAGGGCGCCGGAGGTGCCTGTGATTAGGCCCCCTAAACCGCCATGTGAAACCTGCGTCAAAAGCGCGTCTATAGCCCCTTCTCGAGTAAAGGAAAGGTATATGGCGCCATCCCCGTGCTGCTTGTTTCGACGGCAAGCCAAGCTATGGATCGGCCGGCTAAACAACAAAGACCGGGAGCATTAAAGAGTACATTTTAGTAGCAGAATTGTGAACGTACCCCTACCCTCTTGCTTTGGCGGCTGCAGCTGGAGTTGCTGTGTGTGAGCGGCTTTAGCTGAGCCTGACATGCTACCACCTAACATTAGGGAAGTAGGACTACCCCCCCTCTATTCTCTTGAAGAATGATATTGTTTCCCATTAGTGTATCAATGTTTTCAGCTTGCTTCCACAAGTTCTTTACATTTGTTATGCAAAGCATGATTTATTGGGCATAGGTTCTCTATTAAGTATCGACACATAATTTGTCCTCATAAAGTAAATATTATTAGAACCAAATACTTTATACAAAGAGGGCCATCCAAGGGAACTTACAATCTCAGTGACATATTCACATAGCCCTAAAGCACTAAAGTAATCAAGTCATTTGCTAAGACAATTCCTCCCCATAGATGTGAGAGACACAAGCTACTTCAATAATTTGACGACAATGCCTCATCTCTAACAACGAGGGGGAATCTTCAAGAAGATCTGAATTCTTTCTCAGCTAGTGGATAGACAAGCCTATGGAGCTCCTCAAATCCAAAAAGAAAAAATCTGAATTACAAAATAAGCTTCACATTGTTCTGTACATTTCACCATTTGTCATTCACCATTTGATCCACACTGACATCATCTATGAAATACCCTTCATGGAAAGCCAACACACCAGAGATAGTGTTGCCAATACCAGCCATGCTTCTTTATTGTTACCAATACTTACAGTGCTGCTTTACAAACATTGAAATTGATCCATGCCAACAGAGAAATTCTTTTTTTTTTTAAGCCATAATATATTCCTGTCATATCAGTCACTAGGAAGACTCGTCATTAGACAGAGAATCATTGAATGACAAGCAGAATTGTCATTGAAGAATTGTTCTTTACCTCTAATGAAGCACAACATATTATGAATGGACATAGATGTGGCAAGGCACTTATTGTTATAATTGCTTAGGCATGCCGCATATTGATATTTCCATGCAAAAATTCAGTAAATATGACCAAAATGAAATCCAAAACTTCAATTAGATGTGCACAAAGATGATAGTAATCATAGCAAAAGTTTGCTTTGCCACGATTGCCAATTCAGAGATTTAGATTGCATGACCAACTGCAGAAAGGATATTAGGATGATGATCAAAAAGTAGAAGATGAACTCTGAGCTGATAAAAGGCAGACCATAAGAATTTCCAGATACAATAACTTTTCCTTGAGGATTCATAGAAGCAAAAAAACTTGGGATTTACAAGCTCAATGTGTGTCAAACAATATTAACTCATTTAGATCCTCCATGTAAAAATTATTGGGCAATATTCCTAATAATAATCACCAGGTCTCATTGGCAACAACATATGGAAATTGATTTGTCCACTCCACATGATTATCCAATCATATGTTGCGAGACCAGAGAGCTTATCAGGCCTTTCTCCCTTAGTTTCCTCGGCACAACCTTGCATCAACATCTTCAGCCATAAATGGAATTCATTAACACCAAATCACTGGTACCACAATAACCCAAAGGTTGACCACACCTCCAACATTAAATCTTGGCTATAAACTATATATAAGCTAGGTCGGAAACAAAAATTTACTCAAAATCCAGTTCAAATCTACGATAAAAAAATTAAAATATCTTAATCCCTTTTCTTGATTGGTACAGTCCCATCTAAATATTCCCAAATCTTCCCCCTTTACGTTTTTCTTCTTTATTTCTTCTCTACGTACTCATTTTCTGTCCTGTCTTCTTGGCAAACAGCTATGCAGATTTGTTCCAGTTAACATCAAAGCCAAAAGAATCCTTCGATACCGAAAAGGTCAGAAATTATTTAAAACCCTGAACAGTCATTGTCCAAATAAAAAAGCTATATCCCTTAAGAAACCAATCAAGAAAAAGGGAATTGGGGATCAATCGTACATTTACTGGATTTCAATTAAGGGTGATCTTCGTAGTTTCATTCTCTTTTTCAGGAATTTTTTTTAAGAGGACCTCTCACCCTCCTGAATCCTGAATCCTGATCCTTCTGTTATAATTTATCTTCTTTTTATCTTTTTTTTTTTTTGTCCTTGCTATATTCTTTCCAGGCTTTCCCAAGCAGGTTGAAGCCATGAAGGATATTCCTCATTGATCTTTAGCATGAAAAATAAGTGAACAAACATTTTTACCAAATCCACCATGACTGAATGGAGCACTGATAAATAAAAACATAATCTGCGAAAGTGTTCTGATCTAGAACACTTTGGTTCCAACTAATAGCAGGATTATCTTCATCATTCACAAAATGCTACCGTCGTGCATCATCAACGAAAGTGCAACCAAAAGAAGGAACATATAAATGTCGATGGAATGTCTAAGGATAAAAAAGAAAGCAAGTGGAGACCCAGACGAACCATTGCATGCTGTCAAAGTTTTTTTTTTTTCTTTCTTTTTTTTTCTTCTGAAGTCTCCCAATTAATTTAAAATTTTGAAATTTTGAAATTTCTGGGAATTTAACCGTTTTTCTGAAACTACCACCTGACATCCTTCCTGGCTTCATTCATGTAATTCCTTCAATTTGGTACTCCCTAGCATTACCTCAAATTTCTTAAATAAATTCAACAACAGTACGGGAATACCAGTTTTCGCAAAGCTATCAAAGCACACCCACAAACAACTAAAAATTATTCTTAAGTTTTGCCTCACATGAAACCACCTCTTTCTCCAAAGAAAAAATATGAAGCACATAGCACGGCAAATTAAATGTGATTGTAAACACAATATAGCTCTTTTCAGTGACAATTTACGCGCACCCAAATCCGGTTGAGATCCAAAAAGACCCATAAAGGAAATAAAAAGTCATAAATAAAATTTTTAAAAATGCAATGACGAACATGGAACTAAATCGAGAGATTTAAGGGGAGAAATTTGATTTGAAAATTAGAAAAATCCCAAAAGTTACAATACTGTAAAAAAAAATATTTCAAGATAGAGGAAAGGAAACGAAACAACTAAGTAGAAACAATGGAAGATTTTGAATCTACAGAAAACGAAAGGAATAAAGCAAAAGCAAATTGATGAATTGGAGAGAATGTACATACCAGATCGTAAATTGCAACTATTTGATCCTCTTCTCTTTCTCTGTGTCCCAATAAATGAACCTTAGGATCAAAACAAGAAAAAATACAAATAAAAACAGCAACAGAGAAATCCTAGGGCTCTGCCATTTTTTTTATTTTTTTAAGAGAGAGAGAGAGCTGGTGCCTGGTGCCACAGAGAGAATGGATGGAGAGTGTATGACATTTGCCAATGGCATTAATGTAAAATCATCAGAAAAATTTGCCCCCAAAATATTTTTTCAATAAATCTCGTGAGATAAAAAACTTATAAGTTTTTTTTATTTTTATTTTTTGGATATTACAGCAAAACATCTTTAAAATATTGAAAAAAAAATATAAGGCAACATCTTGGCCCTTGGATATGATTTTTCAAGAATCAGATCATCCGGACCGATAGAACCTTGTGGTCCCCTACCTTTTTTTTAATATGGTAGGGAAGTTATCAACAGAGATGGTCCCCACATGAGTTGTAACTTGACAACATGATCTATGCATATTTACCCATCAAACGAAGGTGTTGATACAATAAAGGGTCATAATCCATCATAACCATTGGTTTGGAATCTTCTTTTTTTTACTAATCTTGGTTGAGAAAAATATAAATAATAATAATCGAAGATTCTCTTTTTTCTTTTTTTTTTCTTTTTTTTGTAAAATATGATTCTCCTTCCAAATTATACAATTCATGCAAAACCATAAGACAAGACAAGACAAGACTGACAGCCTGACAAGCTGTCTAGATTTAAGATGTGCTACCCTCCTTTTATTTGGGAAGTCTTTTATCCTGGTGGAGCCATTGATGGTCCGAGTGAACAAATAGTGGCTATATCTTTTGGTTTCGTTTGGTAGGAGGGAAAATAAAAAATAAAAAAAAAATTCTTAAATCTAAAAAATAAATTTTTATAATCATTACGATCATATAAATTATTTAAAACTTTGGTAATGATATTTTTTAGGTGTAATTTTATTTAGTAATGATATTTATATTATTCATATAGTAATTTCCTTTGTCTTTGTGACATAACTCAATTGAATTAAATAACTTTGTATTAGTTCAATTATTACTATATAATTCTATAAAATATCTAAAAGTTTTGGCTTGATAACTATGAACACGATGCTTTTTTTGTTACCTAAAAAGAAAATTATTGCAATCATTACTTATTATGGTTAGGGATTCAAGTTTAATAATGTTGGCGAGCTCTTGTTGGTCTGCCCTGAGCTAGACAAGGCTGGGTCAAGACTAGGAATTTTTCACCTTGAATCGAGACCAGGTTAAGCCAAAGTCGAAGATTTGGGTCCCTTTCTTCTTTTTCTTTCTTATTTTTTTCGGTTTGGCTCAATCCCTACATCTTGCTGTCATCTCCCTTCTCTCTCCCTCTCCCTATGGTCAGGATCAATGTGAGTCATTCCAACCCAACTTGACATGTTGTAATCTTAAGTACAATTATATAATCAATTTTCAAATCATTCCAAATTTTGTTACAAAATTTTATTATAATAACATAAATTTCTTTCAATTTAAGAAAAGTAAAATAAAATTACATTGAATAATTCAATTACTAAGTATAGTACAAAATTTTATCTACTTTTGCAAACACGTTTAAAATTCATTTTTTTCAAAAAGAATAAAATGCCTAATTAAATCCCAAAAGCAATATAACAGGATGGGACATGGTAAATTAATTTAATATAACATGATTAGTTGCCAAACCGACCATCTTAATTAAGGTCAAAAGTAAAAAATAAGCATGCTTTCATGACCTCTAAGAAAAACACCAATGTTGCATCTCTTTTCAACTTAGCCATTAGTAAGGGAGAGATGAACATTAATTTCTATTAATTAAATCCATGACAAAATCGAAAGCATTATGTTACTTGACTGGAACACAAGTTTGTTTGAGCACAGACACATAATAAGTAAAAGTTATGGTTACCAAATTATAATAATGGATTAAATTTACACAGTCAGAATCCACCATTACATGTGGACTCACCTATGTATAGATTTAAGGCTTGCTTGCTGTTCAAATTAGAAAAAAAAAAATTAATTTAAGATCTCTTTGATATGTATTATAGAATTAATTATATAATGTAGTATAACATATGTAGTTGTTTGGTATGATTTATGGTAGTTATTTATATATATAATAAATTAATATTATCTAAAATCTACAAATAAGTTAGAAGAAAGTGTTTATTATTATTGTGATAATATGTTATTACTTATTTATATCTAATGGTATTAAATAATTATTATTTATGATTCATAATTTATTCTCATAAATGATTTATTTTAAATAATCTTGTAAATATAAATATAAACTATACCAAAGAGAGCCTTAATGAAATATTTTTGTTTTGTCTAGATTCAAGTAGTGAGAGCGACCATTTTACGTAAAAAAAAAAAAGAATGAACTACAAAAAATGAACATCATCTCCAAACCCAACTCAACCTGTCTTTTACCCTTCAATTACTTGGTTAAATCTAGATTATATCCATGTGTTTCTACAGCTTGACCTATTGTTTGTGCCTGGTTCAAGATGTCTTTCTCATTAGGTCTAGGTCATAAATGGTATAGATTTTTACCAAAGCAAAAATATAAAATAAATGGTATAGATACTCCAAACCTAATATAAAAAAAATCTGATATATAACTAGGTAGGAAAAAATATCCAAACCCACCTAGAGGGCTTATATTACACATCTACCTAGGATATGTTTCACAATTATAATAGACGAGTTGAATAGAGATCATCAATTAGTTTTGGGATGCTAACTAGTCATTTCACTTTTTATCACAAAAAAAAAAAAAATTGACTATTTTAAGTGTGGCAGAAAAGTATCATGTATTCCTGTGTGGCCAATTCAATGGACCAGGGTCCTTGGATCTTAGGCACTCAAAATGCATCGGGACATGTGCCGATGTAATTTGAATAGTCAGGATCTTACTGTCATTTGACAATCACTACAATGAATCTTTTTCTTTATTCAATCCAGCTCAATCATTCATTTCTAGTGACAATCTCTTTTAATCAATATTGATCATATTAGATGGACTATGGAACACCCACTATATCTGACATCAAATATCTACCACTTTGGATATGGAAACTCTGATGGGTCTAAATTTTGTAAAAAGATTAATTAATACGTATTTGTTCATATGTCAACTTTAGCTCAATTCAAATAGATAGATCATAAAACAAATTATCCAAATTGAGATAAGTTTGTTTAAATGGGCTCTTGAAGAATTGCAAGTTCTTCTGCAATGGCCATTTTCACCCCAAAGCTATGCACAACGGTCCTTCAAAGAAAATCAAAAGGTGCTCATGAGTATTATTATAAATGAGTATCATTGAACCAGCACTTAGACTATGTTAATAGTTCCATTACTAATGGATATAGAAGTGTGATCTAGTAGCCATTGGATGTGTTGCACATAAACTAATTATGTTCAATAAGTAAGGAATTAAAGAAAAGCTAATGACCTCAAATGATATTCCATAATCTAATCTTCATATGAAGGGGTTTCACTGTTTCGAGGGCTTTTTACTAGGGGTTCAACTGGTCGGAGTTGGCTGGATTTTTGAAAAGTTAGGCCTTGGATTTGCTTGAGATCGTACTGCGATATATTAGTCCAAGCCCTTCTAGGTGGGTTCTAAGTCGATTGGCTTGCGTTCTCTTTAGTATAATTTATATTTATGTTTATGAGTTATTTATGATAAACCATTTTTGAAAATAAATTATGACTCGTAAATAATAACCGTTTAATACCACTAGACATAAAGAAGTAATAATAGATTATCATAATAATGATAAATATCTTCTAACCTATTTTTAGGTTTTAGATTATATCAATTTATTTTAAATATAAATAAGTATAATAAATCATACCAAACAACTACATATATCATAATGTATTATATAATCAATTCTATAATTCATACAAAAGAAAGCCTTGGTCTTTTTGTTCTTCTTTTTTTTTCAATTTTATATTAATTTTACACAAAAAAAAGGAGAAAATAATTTTTAACATAAAATTTATGTTGAATATATTAAATATAAGGGAAAATATCAGCCACACCCTATAGTATGACTTAATCTCACCCACCCGCATTTATTCCCAATAATATCACTAACACCCCCTACCTTTAGAAATATGGTTCAATCAGACCCCTTCCGTCTCGAGATGGATCCTCTTTCTCTGATCAATGATGGTTCTTTTCCTTCTGCATGCAGTTTAATTGAGAATTAGTTGTTTCAACTTAATGGAGGTGGCTTTGTGGGTGAAACTAGGTGATTCATTATTCAACGGAGGGGGGTTTGACTGAACCATACTTTCAAAAATAGGGGGTGTTGGACCGTTGGTGATATTATCGTGAACAAAGGCGAGTAGGTGAGATTAAGCCATACGCCATATTATAGGGGGTGTGGCTGACATTTTCCCTAAATATAAATCTTTGACACCCCTTAGGCCTTATGGCCTTATGCGTCAAATATTTTGTGACTTCTTTTTTCTCCTTTATGAGAGTGATGACACCTAACCTAGAGGGCCACATGTTTGAAACCAATGAACCATTAGATGATCTCCTCCTCTCAGGCACAAGCATAAGAAAAAGATTCTCTCCTATTGTCTAGCTTCTTTCAATCGTGATTTAGCGGCTGGAGTTCACTTGGTGCGTGTACCGATATATGAGTGTGCGCACCAAGTGAAATCTAACCGTTGGATCATGGTTGGAGTCAACAGAAGAGGATCCGAACCCCAAGCACAATTGCTCTGATAATGTAATGGTAGAAACTTTAAAAAAGGGGAAAAAGATCGTCTCAAGTTCAATGCTCCCACCAACCGTGATCCAACGGTTGAAGTTTATTTTGCACGTATACCAATTGTATTGGTATGCACATGGACTAGTTCCAACTGTTGGATCACCAACTTGAGGAACTATTGAACTTGAGTGGAGCCGGGTCCAAAAAGGGTCCCGCTTATCTCGGAGCCGAACCCAATACCATATTTGTGCAGCTTCAATGGTGGGTTCATTCTCATCTGCTGAAGATACTGAACCCAAAAGCCCCACCATTGAAAAAGTGTGTCAATGATGTGAAGTTGTTTCAGAATCAATTGTCCATATATTATTTGATTGTCCCTATGCTTATGCTACAGCCTACATGGTTTGGAAGCTCTTTATCCTACATTCCACCCTCTTAATTTGTCTTCTCTTATAAATTGGATCAAGAGTTGAACCTACATCTTTGGGGATAGTAAACTTATAAGACGTGCGATGTTGTGTCATAGTTCGTTCCTATGCTGATTCCTTTGGAAATCTCATAATGACTTTACTTCCAATCACCCAACTTGGTCACCTTCTAAAGTAACAGCAATAGCCTGATGAAGAGCATACATTGAGTTTTTGGACCTAACAAACTCCTCGGCTAATGACTCACAAATTACAAGCTCTCATTTGGATCGTGCTATTAATTGGAATCCTCCACCTGTGGATACCATTACTTTAAATCCCGACGCCTCTTTTTTACAATCGGAGTCCAGAGGGGGTTTGGGTTTTATTCTTCGTAACTCTTTAGGTTCACAAGTGTTTGCAACTTCAAGTCTTATAAAGTTCACTTCAGTCTTACAAGGCAAATGCTTGGCTATGAGAGCTACAATGTTACAAGCGTTAGGGGATTGCATTGATCGTCTGATTGTAGAGAGCAATTGCAAGTCTTTTATCTCTTTTGTTCAACATTTGGATCATGAGCCATCTTTAAATGTTGTATCACTTGTACATGATATTCGTTTTCTATCTCACTACTTTATATCATGTTCTTTTAGATACATTTTACGGGAGATTAATAGCATTGCTGACTCCCTTGCATCGCAAGTCCTATCTTGCCAGTTTGACCATTATGCACTCCACAGCTGTACAACAGGTGTGTCAATTAGTACATGAAATACGGACTGAAGAGAACCCAAGATTCTAATCTCATTAGTAATGTGAGACTATTCCGATCCAGTGTGAAAAACAGATACAGACAAGACACAATGAGAGAGATTATCCTTAATCGATACTGATTCGCTACATTTTTTAGTTAAAGAGCGAAACCAGTAACAGTTATCGGAATCAACTAAAATTGTTGATTTTGTCCGGCGGAAGAGCTGCTTTTCTAAGCCGACTAATACGCTTCTCTTCTTCCACCCTTTCCATAACTGCACGGCCTGGTTCGAGTACGTAGTGGACTGTGATGAGAGTTGATCAGAGACCCAAGAACCTCTCCATTCGCTTTCTTTTGGAGGTTAGATGGATTCAGTGGAGATGTCATCGCAGCATCTCCAAACTCAGTTGGGTTAGTCGCAGATGGGGTCTGCTTGCGTATATGCCTGATTCGTTTAGCGAGGAAAGTCAAAACATGTAATAAACGGTATGAAAAGAAACCTTGAAGTTAACGTTTTATATATTTTAAAGCAATGTTAAGTAACAAAGCATGGATCGTGCTGGGGAAACTCATCTGGGGGAAGATATTATATAGGAGGTTCACACTGGGGAAAACCCATTTGGAATTATGGATTTTACTGGTGAAGGACATACTATATAGAAGAACAAATGGGGAATAAGCGGAGGAGAAGAACCATGGCCTCGGATTCAGAGAGAGAGAGAAACAATGGGGAAGAAACTTTTCTTTCAGAGGAAGAGTGGCAACCACAATCAAAAGAAGATAAAGGAGGTGAAATTTCATCGTGCCACCTCGGCTAAAAATAGCAATGACAGTCCCAATTACAAAAACAACAACGAAATCAACCCTGTTGATGTTCCTTCTTCATCTGTGAATGGAGTGCTGACCAGTAAGGGAAAGAAGAAACTGGCTGGATCGCGACTCTGGATGCGTTTTGACCACTTTGGCCAATCTGAACTCCTTGAACTTGACAAGACTGCCATCATTAAACGTGTGTCGATCCCTGCAAGGGATTTGAGGATCCTTGGCCCTGTCTTCTCTCAATCTTCTAGCATTCTTAGTAAGAATTATTTAGTAAATTCATTTGCTTTTGATTCTTTCATGCTTTTGTTGTTTGTGATTGAATTATTTATAGACCTTGCTTAACTAGACAGAAGATTGATGAAAAATAAAAGGGATGTATCCTATGTTGTTATTTTGAAATTTCAGATAATCTATTGCAGTTTTGGAATTATATTGTGAACATTGTACAGTGAATTAAATCTGTTTAGTTAGACAAATAAAATAAGATTGTTCCTATCTTAGAAAATTATAAATTATAAATAAAAATTGAGTTTATTGTAAGTATAATTTCTGAAATATTTCAATGATACTGATACTACATATATATATATATATATATATATATCGATTTTCTGGCATCTAGGAATCTCTTCTAGTCTTCTGAAGGGAGGAGAAGTTATACTCACTTTTTCTGTTACTGTGGGTTTTTGTAGCCAGAGAAAAGGCTACAGTTCTGAATTTAGATTTTATCAAAGCCATAGTTACTGCTGAAGAAGTTCTACTGCCGGATCCTCTAAGCCTGGAAATCATTCCATTTGTGGATCAATTAAAGCAACAACTGCCTGGGCAAGAAAAGGGAACCTCTCCATCTGGTCTCGAGCATGACCTTCCATTTGAGTTCCAAGTTCTGGAAATTGCATTGGAGGTTGTCTGTACACGTTTGGATAACAGTGTGACAGAACTTGAGAGAGATGCTTACACCATCTTGGATGAACTAACCAGGAATGTTAACACTAAGAATCTTAAATATGTCAGAACTTTGAAAAGCGACCTCACTTCTCTGCTTGCACGTGTACAGAAGGTAATGTCTAATGGGTTATGTTTATGTTAATTGGATTCTCTTTTTACACTGTTTGGGGTTTGGACTCCAATCACTAGAAAAAAATTTACTTTCCATTGTTTAATCCCAGCTTGGCCTGCTTAAATGATGGAGTTACTCCATTGACCATTGGGTGGTTGTAAACCCAACACCAGAATTGGAAACTTCACTGATTCAGACTGTTTCACTCAATCCAGGCAAACTAGCCAGTTCAAGGGCCAGCAGCCTTAAATAGACCATTCCCTGCACTGCTTCCTAGTTCTGGTTTAATTTATGTGTTGGTGACACTACCTTTGAAGGAGATGAAAGTGATATCATTGTCAAGTTTCCAATTCAAAAGTTCGAACTAGTAAGTGGAGGGATTCTCCATATATACGGACCTAAGATTCCAATCTCATTAGCAATGTAGGACTATTCCCAATACTCCCCCTCACATGTAGCCCCACCATTGGGTACTGGTGTATATGTGACAATACATGGCACTTTTTGGGTGGCTGGTCCCTCTTTTCGGATGACATATAGTCCCTCTTTTGGGTGATTGGTCCCTCTTTTTGGGTGACATGTAGTCCCTTTTTTGAGTGACCGTCCCTCCTTAGGTGACAATCGCTCTTTTGTGCATCTGACGTCCCTCTTTCGGTGACTGACCCTCTTTTTAGGGTTATTATGAGAGGGAACCTGGAGCTCTGATACCATGTTAAGTTTTCAAACTCAAAAATTTGAACTAATAGGTGGAGGGACTCTCCATATATAAGGACCCAAGATTCCAATCTTACTAGCTATATGAGACTATTCCCAATAATCATTAGTTATCACTTGCTGCCATCAGTTAATGTAACTAGGTTGATTCTGTCAGATGAACCTGATTGATTTGTCCACACTTCTTTTAGGGATTGCAAAGAGAAGCTGTTATTATCTAATTGGGTTGAAGAGATAATCCTACTTTTTCATGTAGCATTATGTTGAGACTGTTTATTTCTTTTCTATTATTTTCAATATCTTATATGTATGATATGGAGAATGCTTATATTTGTTTTGTACCAGGTTAGGAATGAAATCGAACATATTTTAGATGATGATGAACATTTAGCACATTTATATTTAACCAGGAAGCAGAAACAGCATGAAGCACTGTTGATAGCAAATGGTTCAAATAACAATGTGACTTTTGGACCTAATGTTACACGAATTAGTTCTAATATGAGTGCAAGTTTAGTCACTGCAAACCGTTTAGGTGAACTTGATGTTGAGGATATGGAGATGTTGCTTGAGGCTTATTTCATGCAACTGGATGGAACTCGTAACCATTTATTATCGGTAAGTCATGTTTCCCCCTTAAGAGATAATATAAGCAAATGTGGGATGGACAAAATATGCTAACTGTTGATCACATTCATTTTTCTTTCTTTATAATTTGCTAAATTGTGATTATCACTATTGGTTTGATGTAGCTGTACTGTGATACCATCACAAATTTAAAAACAATTTAAGATTATTAACTGACAGAATTGTTTTACTAATACTTTTAGTTTAAGGTTTAATTTTAATCAACCTTATTCTCCTAAAGCCAGAAAACAAGTTCTGTATAGTCTGGTTGCCAATAAAAAAATTGGTAGAATTGAAAGAATAATGTTTTTGCCCCATAAGGACTAGAAGTTTCCAAAGGCAATAGGAATGACTTCAGCATTCCCTACATATTTCCACGTGCACCTTTGTAAGGAAATTTGTTTAACAGATTGTGAAAGGGAGAAGTTGGTGTTTATCAAATAGGCCTGTAATCTTTTGTTGCCTTTTTACCCGTCTTTGTATTCTAATTTCATGAGAAAATCTGATTCCTCTACATAAAGGATGTTCTAGTGCATGAAGCTTCTGTTACTCTAAGATTTGGGAACAGAACGTACACGGCCTTACCCCCGCAACGAGGAGAGGCTGTTTCCGTGCTTCAAACCCGTGACCACTCAGTTGCAGTACCACAACCTTAACCTTACTGTCACACAAAGGCTTGTCCTCTCCATGTTGTTGTGAAATCTGTTACTCAAATTGATCGAATAGCTTTGCTTCCCAGTTCGTATAGGCCGTGTAAAATTTCTGTTTATTTGCTGCTTTGTGCGTACAGAATATAACTATGGATGTTGCATGTATATGTATATGTATGTCCATTCAATGCATGCTGAGACATGATGCAGTGTTCCAAGTCATGCAATTTTGCATGTTTGTGGTTATCTGAGCTCTTTTGTGCTGACATAAATCCTCCTTTTTTTTTCCCTATGAAATCCAAAAGTTGAGAGAATACATTGATGACACCGAGGACTATGTGGGCATTAAACTCAACAATCAGAGAAACCATATGATTCAAGTTCAACTGATTCTTAGCATCGCATCAGTCGCCTATACTATTGATTTTCTGATATGTGGGTTCTTCAGTGTAAACATTCCTTGCAATATATACAATGTCCAAGGCATCTTTGGTCAATTCGTTGCAGGCATGCTTGGGAGTTGTTTCTTGGTTTTTCTGGCTCTCCTGGGGTACGCCAGACATAAGGGGCTGCTTAATTGACTCCTGAACTGATCTCAATAAGACTGTCATTCAATCTCAGAGCCCTCATATAGGCTTAATATTATTGATGTGATATGTTGAGAACTACCAGCTGTTATTTAAGTTGTTCATCTAGATATTAACAGATACAAATTTCCTATTGCATCCCCAATAAATCATTAGTTAGAGTTCTGTAAAATAGTGGATGTTGAAAAACATGGGATTTGTGTTTTGTAATATTTACCTTTTTTTTATTGTTGTTTATTAAAAGCTACAATATAAATGTATGGTGACTCAAGAAGATGAGCCAATGTAGATATTTGATTCCAGTTTGTTTACATTGCCATGGAAATTGCTTGTTTCATTGTCTTAGATTTTGTCTTAACTGGTCTTATGGTGGATAATTGTCGCAAACCCCAAGGGGTAGCTCCGTTCGCAAAGAACCTACGTCTCAGGAGGTGGAAGGTTCTAAGTTGGATTCCTTTTACCGTCTTGGGGCCACTCACACGGGGTATTAAGTGTTCTTTCTTTCCTGCTTTGGTTGCAAGTGGAGTAGTTCTTGTTCAACTTTGGAATAACGTAGCCCATGTGGTTGTGAGGTCAGTATGAACCTGCGGGAGTCAGGGCGAAGGTCTGGACATCCAAAGAAACCCAAATCACATAAGACATTATGAAGAGGATCCACTTGAAGAACTCAAACTCTCTTTGTTGGGATTTGGGAAATAGTCCTACATTGCTAAATAGATTGGAACCTTGGGTCTTTATATATGGAGGATCCTTCCACTTGTTAATTCAAACTTTTGAGTTGAAAATCTCAACTACCAGAATTCATCCAACGCACATACTGATGTATTGGTATGCGTACCGGCTGAACTCTAGCTGTTGGATCAGTCGGCGATTCCGGCTGCCGCAAGCAAAGATTTGGATCCGAGGGGTGGGAGCCCAATAAGGATTTGGTGTAGTTTGTTGATTTGTAAAATTCATGAACGAAAAATGGGGTAAAAATGTCATAGTTAAGCGAATTGTTTCACTAGCTGTAGTGACTATTAGAAGGAATATTTTTTTTTTCTTCTAAATAACCTAAAAAATATAAATTTCAATAATAATTTTAGAAAAAATTTCATCTAACCCCCAAAATCTATGTCAAATTTAATCTACTACCCAATGATTTCCATAAACTCTAACCGGCCCCATTTAACTGATGGACTTGACTGAACATGTGAGTAGACATTCTTACCCTTTCTATTTAAACTTAAAAACATTAAAATAATATAAAGTTACTAATTTGCCATTTTCTTTTCTTATTTCTTATTTCTGAACCCCTCCACAATCGACTTAGAGTCCGACTCCAGCCATATGAATCTTTTCCCTTTTATTCTGTTCTGCTACTGAAATCGTGAAGTTAGAAATAGGAGGAGGACGAACTGAAATCCATGGAACTATCTGTTCTCAATGGCAAAGATACTGCAGTTGCCAGCGTATTTTGTGTCCCTCTCCTCTTCTGTGACTTTCTTTGTCCAAATCAGTTTCCAGATCTAGTTTATGTTCGTGGTTTTCTATTACAATATCTGCTAGACCACCCAAAGCTGCAGATCATGGTGAGTCATCTGGATCACCACCCGAACCTCTCGAATCTCCTGTGATACATCGGGGATGTTGCCTTGGAGAGAAAGCGCGTGCTTTCTAGGATTATATCACTTAGTGGATGTAACAACCTGTACAGAGGAAGGTTGTTATAACCAACTCTATTAGACAGCTGGAATAGTGTTGATAAAGTGGCTATGTGTATGAAGGCAAAATGTAAGAAGGCTATATAGGCTACAGTAAAGGAATAGAAAAAGGCAACAATCAATTATATTCTTATCTCTTCTTCTCTCTGTTTTCCCCCTTATGGAGGCCCTATCCTCGAAAGTAGGAAAATCACCCTGGTTCCTTACATTTTCCTTGCCTCTTAAGCTCTGCAGAAACGTTTAAATGAAGACGAATAAGATTCCCTCCTTCTTCTAGCAAATGGGATCTTGATGAGAGAGAGAACCAGCAAATAAACAAATAATTACATATAAATTCATAAAAGAAAACCAAAAATCGATTATGCACTGGTCCGATTAAAACCAGAGATCACTGTTGCAACTCGTTGGGGAAGAAAGGTATCGAAAGAGGGTTTCTTCCTTTTACTTTTACTGTAGAAGAAGAAAAATTAGTAAGTAAAGGTGTTTTTTACGTTTGGGGGCTTATGATCTTTTGTTTTTAAATAAGGGTAATATTGTCCTAATATTTGCAACTAACGGGACTCTACTAATGGGTGGGGTCTCTTTAATTAACGGTGGAAAAATTTTGGGTGGTAGATAAGACATTTGAAACCTTTTGGGTGGTAGATGAAACTTTTGAAATTTTTGAAGGTTATATGGAATTTGACATAGTTTTTGGGAGTTAGATGAAATTTTTTCATAATTTTAAAATAAAAAATAATATTTTTCTGTTTATTACAAAACAACCCACAATAATTTTTGTACATATAATAAGATAGATTTACTAATTTCGAGATTTTTACAACCTAACTAAAAAAAATTCATTATCTAACATATTTACTTCATTCTTCCTTATTTTATAATGAACTCAAATTACAAAAGAAAAAGGGAAAAAAAAAAATCAAAATTTCCATTTTTTTAATAATTGCATGCCTGATTTTTAAATAGTCTAAAATTATATAAAAAGAAAAAAAATCCAATTTTTATAGGAAGTTAGTCCACAGGGCAAAACATTTAGATTGAAGGAAATAAATCATCTCATGCTTTTCATGTCGGTATAAAGAAATCTAATGTCTGTAATTTACTATACACATATATCGATGTATTGATATATGTATAAAATATGACGGTTACTAGATTTTCTTATGGAAGCATAGAGGACATGAGAGAATTTGAATCATAGATTGAGAATTGGAATCAAAAAGTTTTTGATAGATGTCATTCAAGATTGAACAATCTCAATGATTGGAGAGGGTTTGTTTTTTGGGTTGATCTTTCAATTCCATGCGTAACTGTCAAATGCATGGCCCTGCATCCTATTCTGCAGCAATTGAATCTCAACCATTGGATGGATTTATGGGTATGTTACGTTCCAATCAATCCAGGTGCGCAGTTGACAGTGTTACAGATGAGCCCGAGCTACAATCACGATTGGCAATCAATTTAGAGCAAGCGGCAAGTCACGTGAATGCGTGTAAGATAGGTAAAGGGTATTTTCGTCATATCGGTATTCTCCGTTCGGATGGTCGATGCGCTTTTCGTCCTTTTGCAGATTCTTTTCTTCTTCCAGACTTTTTGTCTCTCCAATTGTCTACTTCTTTTTAGCTTCGCATCTCTGTTTTTCCTCCAGTAATCTACCATTAAACCCCGAAAATTGATCCTTGTTGCGACTATAATATTTAGGGTTTCTTCATCCAATTTCTGCATACAGAAACAAACTGAATTCCTCACTAATCGGTAAGAATTCTAGGGTTTCCGCAGTGGTGAGCTTTGTCAGAGTCAGAAAGATTCAAGGGCAACTGGCAAGAAGGAATTTTGGTATCACGGTTGTATTTTTTTGCACCTTTTTAATTCTATAACCTATTTCGTTAAGGAAAGGTTGTTGTGAGACTGGAGAGGAAAACAGGAAGTGAGATTGGTTTCTGGTTCAAATGGTAAGTGATCAGGATAGTGGTGGATTTAGTCTTGAGCTCTCAAAATTCAGCATGGGACGGGGCACGAGTGATATGGACATGGAGGAGGAAGAAGAACTCCCGAAGCATCTCAACACCATAAATAGCTCTGGTGGCTTTCTCGTGGTTTCGACGGATAAGCTCTCTGTTCAGTATACAAGTGTTAATTTACATGGCCACGATGTGGGAGTTGTACAGGCAAATTGTCCGGCACCAGTGAAGAGGCTTGTGTACTATTTCGAGATCTTCGTGAAGAATGCTGGAGCAAAGGGCCAGATTGCTATTGGGTTTACAAACGAGCAATTTAAGATGCGAAGACAACCCGGGTAAGAATGCAATTTCTTCTTTCGTTCTTTCTCTGTGTACCAGTGCTCCTGTATTTTTTTTTTTTTGCTATTTTTTAATTGATTGCTACCTTTTCATAGCCGCGGAACAACTTTGAAGTGAGATATGCATATTGCAGAAAAAACCTATTGTAATACCGGGAAAATGATCTTACTAGCTTTTTGGTGGTGAGGTGAGCGGGCATTGTATGCCTAACCCGGGATTGATTCCTGCTTTCACTCTATATCATGTTATGCGATTGCAGTTGCCAACCAATGAGGTCCTACAAAAGAAAAAAAAAAATCAGAAATCACCAAACGTCTTCTATGTTATAACATAGAGATGGTAATTTCTTCATGAACCATGGGATTCTATTTCGTTATTAAGGGAATGTGTTATCTCAAGCTTTTTTCTGATTATTTTAAATTTGTTGGTTTACTGTAACTTGGTTGCTCTGAGTTCTGGAAAATTGGATCTTTAGATCTTAAACCAATGAGAGCATCTGCTGGATGGGGAAGAAACTCTTGATTAGGACAGTAAGTAATAAACTGTGTTTTATATTATTAGATGCTGTCTTCTAGGTGTAGCTTACGGGGTGCTCTCTATTCTACTTAATCAATCACTCATTGCTGCTATGGCTATAAATAGAATGGAAAGGGAAAACGGGATTCATGTGCTAAATCTGAATTAGTTGGGGTTATGTATTTTTTTGTAGAAGTCAGTTGGAATATTGCTGCCAATTCCAGGGGTGTTATTGTTGATGAGCCACTGTGTCGAAGATGTTTGACACACTGAAACTCAGCATATTTTTTGCTTGATACTGAAGTTGAGAATGAAATCAAATAATTTAAAGGATACAATGGATCTAAGAAGAGGAGAATGCTACTGGTACAACAAAAATATCGAGTTAAAAATACTCAGAACAACCGTTGCCTAGAGAAAGAATAAAAAAACAGAACTTTACTTCTCTTGCTAATTGCTACTTCTTCCACCATTATATTATTGAAGCCTCAGCTTTATGGACAAGTTTGATTGGAGTTAATCTGAAAATTTGCTTCTCATGTTGGTGAGATTGTTGGTTTTATCCAGAATTACTGATAAAAATTTTCTTTATAGGAATAAGAAGGATCCTTATTTAGATGGTACTCAACCCAACTCAGCCTCATCCCAACTAGTCCTTACATCTGGGCGACCCTACCTGCTAAGCATCACCCCAGAATTTACTGAAACTAAAGGTTTCCAATTGAAGAACAGATCTGAAACCTGTGTTTACCATCAGACCAAGTTGCAGACTTTAATACTCCTTAGTCTTTAATCTTCTGCTTTCATTATAGACCATTTGTGAGAGGTTTGGGGGTTGGGAATCCTGCCCTGTAGTTTCGGGTTGGTTGGATATCTAGGAAAGTTCTGTTGATCGAAACCAGCAGGTATCACCCTGGATTCTGGTTCTATCGTGAAGACATAAGCTTGAAGAATACACTTTCTCCTCGTCAACTCTTATTCTTTGTTTTATTATGTCAAAAGGTTTCAAATATGCCCGTGTACGTACGTAGTTGTACTTTCAATCGTCAGATGAAGAAGTGTAATCTCAAAACTATCCCTCCCCTATTAAATGAAGGGCGTGTACATACACGGTTTGTGTACGAAAACCTGATGCAGTGCATCCATCAAATTTTGCGATACTTTATCTCTGAGTATTCTACCTAAATATTTTTGCTTGTGTGACTCAAGTGGGCTTAGGTGAGACTCTTACATCAGGTACTAGTGGGACTCTAGCTTGTCAAAGTTATCTTCAAGTGAAACTCTATTACCTATCTCTGATCTTGGCTTACTTACCTTTACGTTTGCATCAAAACCGTCCCATTTTATTATTTCATCTTTTAGTTGTTTCCCATATTACCCCTTCCTTTTCCCATAAGTCCTTTATCTCCATCCCTTTGCTTCCTAGACTACCCCTCATCAATAAAATAGTAACCCCTCGATGTCCCCTCCTCTTAATTTACCTATTACCCCTTGAAACTTCTGTTTTATTACAAGTCTGCCATTATCTACAAAGTGAAGCCCATATCCGATCCAAATCCGGACTTCCGGCACCGGGTTTTGTGGAATTTTGTTTGAATAGCGTTGGCTTTTTAGGAAGGGTGTCTATGGCCTCTATTTTGGGAATCTCTCTACCCCCTTTCATAAAATTTCATTTGTTTCTCTATAAAATGGATCAAAGAAATGACAGCCTAATGGCAAGGGAAGCGTGGACGAGAATCATAATTGCACTAGGATTGTGAATCCATTCACACCATTATTCTTTTGGAACAATCCTAGTCTAAGTATGACTTTGAGAGTATGAATCCTTGTCAAACAAGAGTTCTTGTCCAAGTAGAATTAGGTGTGGGGAATCCTAGACCTAATAGGGTTGTGAAATCCTAAATATAGTTATCAAGAAGTCACCTAGGCATCTTGGCAACTAGGCTGCCAGCTGCCTTGGCCTTGGGCACCTAGGCGGGCACCTTGGGCATCTAGAGACCCTCCAACGCTTTGGGTCACCTTGTCACCATGATAACTATGATCTTAATCTAAATCTGATTAGATTAAATAAGGAAGCAATAGAATTAGAATTGCAGAAAAGGACTTGCGAATCATAATTGCACTAGGATTGTGAATCCATTCACACCATGATTCTTTTGGAAGAATCCTAGTCTAAGTATGACTTTGAGAGTATGAATCCTTGTCAAACAAGAGTTCTTGTCCAAGTAGAATTAGGTGTGGGGAATCCTAGACCTAATAGGGTTATGAAATCCTAAATATAGTTATCAAGAAGTCACCTAGGCATCTTGGCAACTAGGCTGCCAGCTGCCTTGGCCTTGGGCACCTAGACGGGCACCTTGGGCGTCTAGAGACCCTCCAACGCTTTGGGTCACCTTGTCACCATGATAACTATGATCTTAATCTAAATCTGATTAGATTAAATAAGGAAGCAATAGAATTAGAATTGCAGAAAAGGACTTGCGAAATTGTAGAATAAAAGAACAGAACATAGTTTTGAAGAAAATTGCAAGTCATATTAGCAGAGAATAAATCCAGACTTGCTAAATTGAATATCTAGAATTGAACAAAGAGATCAATTTAAAAATAAGTTAAACTTCTGGAAATTATGAAGTTGAAAGCTTAGTACAAAATAATAGAAGAAGAAGAGATGTGATTAGGAATTTATCTAACCTGTGAAGAGAATCCACTCTTCTACTAAGGTAGAGAAAAGCTAAGCATCATTGCTAAAATAACTTGAAGAAGAAATGTGAACAAGTATTTCTGCTGGAACAATCCCAAAGCCTAGTCTATGGGTTTAAATAAGTAGCCTAATGGGTTATATGGGTCATGGGGTAGGAATTTTTATGTTTTCTAGTGTAATGGGCCTATTTTGAAAGCCAGTATATGAGGGAGCCTCGTGCATAGCTGATGTGAATTAAATATGTATGTAACCGCAAGTGCACGGTATCGTGCAGTAACGGGTCGATCTCAGGGAGGAATCGCTATTATCCTAATTCAAATAAGGCAAAGCGTACCAAAGGGATGTTATTGAATTAACACCTTAATCTCTTTAAATAAAAATTAATCAAGCAATAAAAACAATAATAACCATTCATAACGGTACGAAAATTTACGAAACCACTAACCATAAAGTAACACAGATTTATTGCAAGAAAGAAACGAAATTAAAAGTAAAAGAATATAAGAAAAACTTATCTCGATAGAAGATTTCTCTGTCGTTGCTCGTCGTCTTGTTGTCACTCCAAGGCGATGTGCAAACGATTACAAAGGGAGCCTTCTCTCCTAAATTAAATTAGTAATGAGGTATAACCTATATTTATCTACCCTACTACAGAGTTCTAAATCTGAAATTAAAACTAAAAACAAATAAATAAATAAATAAAAATAAACTTAAGCAAGAAGAACACAACTTGAAAAGAAAAAAAACTAAGAATCTCAAACTCTCTCATAAATTCTCAAAACTAAGAAAAAACTCATAATAGAATTCTTGGATGATTTTCTATTGCTGAGCATTACATATATATACAAGAGAGTAAAGATCACAATCAATCTTTACAATTGAATTACAAGAGATTTTGTGGAGATAATTTTGGTAACCGAATTCCAATCTTGTATGTTCATTGTATATGGACGATTCTTGAGTAGAAAAAATCTTGCACCAACTCATCATATCTTTAGCATCATTATCTCTTTTTGAAAACTTCCATAATCGATTGGAGTTTTCCATTCTTCCATGCCATGGCAATCTTGTAAATTTGATTCCAAATAACTAAGGAATATTTTCTCAAGAGAATGGAATCTTTCATATGAGATTGGGCTATTCTTTGACTTGGTCCAAGGCTGATCTTATACACAAAATTTGTGGCTCTCCTCATAAAATTCGTCTTATGCCCGGCTACTGAGTTGACTGGGTGAGTTAACTGGACAGGATCTCTAAAAATTCATAAAATGATATTTTTAAGCTCAAATTTCTCCATTCTTTCACCTATACCCAACAAACATAAAATCAATATTAAATACCCGAGAAGCATCATAAATAGAATAAGAGATGTATATTTTATACCCTAAATTCACACATAAAATGTGTTCATCAATAGCCATAGGTACGCTCTTTATCTAATCCTCTAAAGTTGTGAACTCTTGAGGATGTTAATAGGTTACTTTCATTGTCAGTGGTGAAAGACCTTGTAAAGGTAGAGTTCATTAAATATCTTGAAATCAGTCCCAATGTGAGCCCTTGGAAATGTATAGACCATTAAGTCTTGGAGGAAGTCTCATGAGGATCTAGAATCATCTCAACATCTTTATAAAAAGAGCTACTTGTAAGCATTTGGGATCAGAATTTAAACAAAATTGGTTTATTCTATTCTTCCGTGAGAGACAGAGCTGCAGTGAGCTGTTCCTGATGTGAAGCTGGGATTCATTAGTGAGATATCGGTTGAGGCTTAAGTGGGATGCCCAAATCACACATATCCTTTTATTTGCTTTCATTGTTAAAAAAAAAAAAGGAGAGAAAACAAACCCTGTTATCAATTCTTATTTTGTCCCTATCTTTGGAAATCCTGTTGCAATTGATCTCCCACTGGTTCTTCCCTGGTTCGAGATCGATTCTGATATAGGAAGCCACTCTTCCACCAAGGTAGAGAAAAGCCAAGTGTCATTGCTAAAATAAATCAAATTAGCATGCCTAAATGGTTATATATATATATATATATATATATATATATATATATATATATATATATATATATATATATATATATATATCATTCAGTAATGGTTGAATCAATTGAGTATTCAACTTTTTTACAGTCTCGTCTAGGGAACTGAGTTTTAAATGTTTACATAGAGAAAGCCGTGGGCAGTGAAAAATGCAAGCACGTATAGGCCTCTTAAAGTGGCTTTTTTATAGTGAAAACCTGTTGGACCAAAGGCCCAATGCATGCAAAGCCTAATCCAAAGTATATTTCCACTAAAATAAGCCCCTCTTTATGGTAATTTTCCTGCATCGGCAGGCCTTGTGGAGAAGTATTGATCTAGGTATGGGCAAGGAAATAAATTTCAGTTTTGAGGAGGGTTTTGGTCAGGCTGGAAACCAAGACGTGCTGAATCTTGTTTTGAGATGTCGGCATTGGGTTTCCACCCTGAACCTCCTTGGGTTGAAACCTGGGTTTTGACCCAGGGTTTTGTTTCGGCTAGGCTCAAAACCGAGACAACTTGGAGATTTTGGTCAGTTTTAATCAAAACCTGGAACCATGGGTCTGGGTTAGAGTTGGACTAATGGGTTCATGTAACGCAATCAACCTGTAGAGGGGACCAATATTGGCTGGTTGGCCATTATAGCTGATGCCTATTCTAGTTTGTTGGATACTTGGATACACATTCTGATTTAGGATAACCAGGGGGTAACCCAAATCTTTGATCAAACAGCATCAAATTTACATTAACAGTTGAATAAAGATAAGGAAAGGAAAAGAAAGAGAATGGAAGAAAAGAAACCTCCAATCATACTCAGGGTTCCTAGGTCATCACATACAATTTGGAAGTTATAAGAGGATTTTTTAAACAGTAGGTGAACATATGCTATTTATTTATCAAAAGAAAGAAAAATTCATATGATGTTAACCAACACTTTTACTGGGGTTTCAGTTGGCTTCAGTTGAGCCTGGACTGGTAAAATTCAATCCTATGTTTCCCATTGTTTTTAATCTTGGTTTTGAGATGGCCTGAGACGATACCAAGGGTTGAAATGGGTTTTGGCAGGTTTTGATCTAGGTTTCAATTCAGCCAGAAAAAATCCCAGGTTTTGGTTGAAACCTTAGATACCTCAGTCTCAGTCAGATCCAAAACTGGCCTTGAAACTGAGATTAAGAACCTTGATGTTTCTTCAGGTTTTATGTCAGGTAACTGAAACAATAGGATTTCTAACTAACAAAAAATCCTGTATGAATGGATCCACAGTTGAATATGTGACAGCTTGAATCATAAAGTTTTTCATGTATGAAATTAAATTTTTAATTATTGTTTCATCTTTTGTCATTTTCTTCATTTATTTACAGATTTGAGAAAACCACAATTCGTTATTTGATTTTAGAACCTTCATTGTGATTCTAAGTATTTGGTTAAGTTGCTTTTCTTTTTTCAGTTGGGAAGCAAACAGTTATGGGTACCATGGGGATGATGGACTGCTTTATCGAGGGCAAGGAAAGGGAGAAACCTTTGGCCCAACTTTTACATCTGGTGATACAATTGGTGGTGGAATAAACTATGCTTCACAAGAGTTCTTTTTCACGTAAGACACTTTTTTTTTTTTTTTACAAGCTGTTAATGAGTTGAACAGTTATTTTGTCTTACGTGTCAGTTTTTATAGTCAATGTATCTGGAGATATGGTTGTCTTCAGTCTTTGTATCTGATCATCATTTACCTAGGAATATTGTTGAATAAGATTGCATAATCAACTTGGTTTATCCTGTAGCTCTAGTTAGTCCTCACGTGTTAGGTTTGTTTCCTGTCGCTTCAAAATAATTCTGAGACATTTTAAATGCGGCTTATGTTGATGTGCAGTAAAAACGGAAAACTAGTTGGAACGGTGTACAAAGACGTTAAGGGTCCGTTGTTTCCTACTATTGCTGTTCACAGCCAAAATGAAGAGTACGCCCTACTACTTTTGTGTTCTGATTTTTCATCTGTTAACCTTTTCTGTTTTGTCCTTTGTTTCCTACATTTTGTAATGTGTTACTTTCTTAGAGTTGCAGTTATTTAAAGTGGTTCGTACAATACTTAATACCAGAGATGATTTTTGGGTACAATTTAGGATTCTCTATCTGGAATTGTTTTTGTGTGTTTTATTTTAATTAATTTGCTTAAACATTAAATTCTGAGTTTTAAAGTAGCTCCTTTTGTCCTTCTGCATAGGCTTTTGATTCCTTTGCTGATTTCTTTTGACACTATTCCCAAGCTGCGAGCAACTCAGAAATCGATGTGCCCCAGATTGTGAAAACCTTATTTGGATCCGCTATGGGTCCACTGATCGATAGATAACTAAATTGGGACGAGTAGTGGCAGTTCTGTAAATTTTTGTAATTGAGGAGTGGAAAAATATTAAATAAGTGGAAATTCAGTATTCAGTGGCAGAATTGTAATATTTATAACTTTAGAGTTAACAAGTGAAGAGAGTTATGGGCTTAACTGGAAGTGAAAATTGAAGTGAAGGATAATTCTGGAATTTAAAATAGGGGAAGGATAAGATGGAAATATTTTTAAGAAAGTAAGGGCTTTCTTGTAATTTCCAGTAAACAGTCTTCTTCAACCGTAGACTTTCTCATTAAAACAAAAAGGCAGAGGACTAGGATTGCTTCGGTTCGATCCAGCAACCAGAATACCCAACCAATTCCTAGGAAATTTCAGGCTAATGACCACAAACCATTGTACGCTGAATCTCATTTGATTCCAGCCCAAACCAGCAGCCAGAAACTAACAAAAAAATGACTGAAAGCAACACCGCGGATCCTATGGAATTAGACTTGATCTTCACCTTGAATCTCACAATAGAGGAAGGATTAGGGGCTGCAACTCCAGGGTTTTGGTTGCTTATGGGAAGACTACTTACGCCCAAAATATGAAGAAGAGAAGATGAGAAGTGAGAGTTTGACTCAACCTAGGTGAGTTGTAACTGCTGCTAGTTGCATAAAATAAAAGAATAATAACAGAAACAGAATGAAGGTGAACAAAGGAGATGAAGTATATTGAAGAAAAACAGGAAAAAAAGGACTAGGGAAGAGATCAAACCTGATGAGAAGAAGGGATTGGGAGAGAGAAATAACCAAGGAGGGAAGAAGAATGAGCAGTCACCTGGTTCAATCTCTCACAGCAGCCAGTATATACTCATAAATTCACTCCATTCTATTCCAATATTCTGACTCCACCGTTAGATTACAAGGATATTTAAAGAAAAACTTGCACTAAATCTACTGAAGTAAAAATAGCAACCAAATAAATTAAAAACCATCAACTAGGAAGGAAAATCCTGTGTATTCTACCTAAATAAAGAAATTAAAGATAACATATCCCCCAACTAAGCTACCAGCCCCCTTTGTACCAAAAAATCGGGTTTGCGTGGTTCCATTTGGTCTTGGGCCTCCACAAGGGGTCATATCGGTCAAGCCAGTCAATTGCTCCTGCATCAACATCAGCGTATACTCATGAGCGACAGTTAAAATTTTCTTTATAATGACTCATGACCTAAGTTCTTCCTCTACACATTCTAGTATACATGATAGTTCGGAAACTACTAGAAATTCAAGGACAATGGTATCATATTGATAAAGGTATTATACGGGTCTTTGGTACCTTGCCTGTATGAATGGCTCACACAGGGAAGCCTTTCTATGTAGTCCTCCTAATTGTGCCACAAGGCAGGTTGCCATGACAACAATGACCTGGATAAATAGGATGTGGTTTGGATTGTCCATGTGTCAAATTTCAGAGCCAAAGTCAGCCGTATGCCTCTTCTATGTATTGACATTTTCCTGTACTTTCTGCCGCCCATTTATTTTTCGACCATTTTTCAGAAGATTCCTTCTCCTAGTGGTTTTTTTAAATCTTTTTATTGCTATTTGCTGAACTCATTTTGGAATGAAACTCTACAAGTAAGCAGGGCTCTGGGCGCTACCTGCCTTAAGATTCGGGCGCCACCTGATATGCCATGTGGCAGATAATTGGGCCGTATAGGAAGGCATTCCTAGGTGGTCTGTGCACCTGCATAAACTGATCGTTGCATAATGGGGATGATGACCATTGAGATGGGTGAACAACAAGATTGGGAGGAATACAATTATATATGGTTGTATTGAGGGGGATTTGGCATTAGTAGTGCCAATATGTGATGAGGAAAACTTGATTGAGATGGTTTGGGAATATGCAATAGAGACCAATGAATGCACCAATAATGAATGATATGGTATACCTTGGAATTTGGAGGTGTTAAAAGAACAAAGGGAAGCACAAAAATGACTTGGTTTGAAGCATTGGTATAAGACATGCCTGCTTTTGAGTTAACGAAAGACGTAGCCTAAAATGGAGTGGAATGACAATAGGATTTGTGTTGGCAAACTGATGCAGATTGGAGAGATCGATCTGCTGGTGGTGGGAAATCCCACCACCAGCAGATCGATGGAAGATAAGAAGAACTCAATCTACTAGGGAAGAAGAAGGAGATAAGGAGCTGTTCTGAGACTGCGAACAATACTTGTGAACAGTACTTTAGTAGAGAGATGAGAGGAGAGGAGAGATGCTAGATTGTGGGAGAGAGATAAAGAAATACACGGGGAAGAGAGAGAGATCTCAATCACTTAAAAAAAAAAAAAACCGATAATCAAATCATGGGGAGCTCTTAGCCTTTTACATTGTATATAAATAAAGTGCTAAAATAAAATGGGAGAGAGGCTGCCCAGCAGTTTCCTTTTCCCAACAAAAATAGAAACAAATCAGGATTTGTTCGATATGCAAGCTAAAGGAAGGTTCCTTCAGACTAAACAACCTTCTCAATTAAGGAAACTTACTATAAAAAAGGATTCCAAAATAAGAAAGAAATCTCCCTCTTGCGTAAGCTGAGATGGAGTTTCCTAATTTACTAAATAACTTAATAGCAAAGAAAGTAAAAGACATCTAAACTTATCTGACGACTAGGATGGGATCTACAACAGTTACTAACTAGTAATTAAAATATTAAGTTCTTATTCAGCATTAGAACCCAAGTATGGATTTATAAAAGAGGCTCATTACATCAATAAACCAAAAAATTAAGTCTGAACCCAAACTTATATTAAATTTGGCCCAAATTTAAACCGGGCCTGCATTACAATACAAGTATGTGGGTACGGTTTAATTAATTGAGTTTTCTTTTTTGGTTTTGGAAAATAAGTTCCTTTATCCATCTTTTCCTGGAAAAAATATTAGCCCTGCTTTAATCTCGATGTGCTCTTTGAATGCCTTAATTTGCAGATATCACATTGCATATATTGAGTTTTGAAACTTTCTATGCAATTTTTTGTTCTACTGAAGTGTTTGGATTCTGATATTTGCATATGTATATTTGATGTTAATTCTTCAGGGTGAATGTCAACTTTGGGCAGCAACCATTTGTTTTTGATATCGAGGTTAGTTATTACTCTTATGTTTTCTTCATTAGCACTGCCATCTTGTTGCGCTGCTTTATGATATGGTATGATATAGTGTTTGTTGCATTGTCAGGTGAGCATGTGGAGTTATGTACTTTCTATGGATTATCATTTTTTTTCATTATGTATATAGAATCCAATATCTATGTTTGGAAATGCATACTGAAATAGAAGGTTCAGTTTTATATTTGGACCTATTTCTGTAAGGATCTTTGCAGGTGCCTGTACCATTGCATATCCAATAGGTGGTGGAGGGACTTCATAAGAAATTTTATGCGGTGTCTTTTTATATTAATTTGTTTTCCTTTCTTTCTTTCCTTTGGTGATGTCACACTTTTTTTTTGTTACTTCTGTAAAAAATATGCATACTGATTTTCACAGATATAAAGAAAAAGAAAATAAAGAAGAAAAAAGGTCATTTTCATTGTGGTTTTGGTTCTATTACTTGCTTCTTTGTAATTATTTCATTGAGATCCTTCTTTATTAATTCTACTTTTAGGTTTATTTAAATGAAAGAACTGTTGAATGCTCATGGGGGAATTGATTTATCAACTTGATCCCTTAAGAAAGTACCTGGAACGTTTTCGTTTGATAAATTTGCTCAAGAAGAACAATATTTCTTAAACAATCTAGAAGAGCTAGGTTCAATACTTCAATTCCGGCAGGCCACAGCCCCAATGCTAGAAGGCAACATATGAACTATAGAGAACAAAGGCTAGATGGAGAATCATATCCCAACAGTAAAGTAAGGCCCAAAAGGAAGTGGGTAAAGGACACCCACCGACCAGAAATCATGGTAAAAGCACAGTTTGTGGCTGGGGCATTGGATCTAACCAAAGATGGCACTACCGTGGTCATTGTTTAGACTTTAGACAAATGCATTTCTATTGGTGGATCTTCTTAACTCTCATGACCAAATTGATTGGCCTTGGAGACAGATTGCTTTTTGGTTGGGAGGCAATTCAATAAAAGCAAATTAATTAGATTAAGGTCACATTTCATTGCATATTTATTTATCAAATTGTTAACCATTTTACCTTACCCTAGACATCCCAAGTCACTCTTTGTCATCCTAAATTGATTATTATTTCATTGCATGCTTCATGTGTTATACATATATTGTTCTTTGTTTTAATTTTGAATGTGAAAATTTGTACTTCCTTAGTAGATGCATAACATGCTGCCATATTTTGGGTATGTGGTTTATGCAAGACATGCACGGGGAATGGGTGGATGAGTTATTTACCTGACCTTGGAATATCTGTTGCCTTCAACATTCTGAATCATGTCCTTTCCCAGTGCTTGAATGTATAACACATGAAGCATGCACTGTATGGTGCTTCCAACTAGTTAAGACATGGTATATTACTAACTCTTGTTAGATATACATTTTCGAGAGGAAAAGGAAGTGCAAGCAGAGACACATGTGTACGTGGAACACTCTCATTTGATGTGTGTATGTGGAACACTCTCATTTGTTTTCCTGGTTATGCATCTGTTGAAGGATTTATTTTTATTTTTCTGGGGGTGTAGTGTTGCCTGTAGCAAATAACTTAGCAAAAAAAATCACCTGTTAAAGTTGTTCATATCTATTGCTAAGGTCTTTCCACTGCAAAGTTATGATCTGCATATCAGTTTCCAAATTTGTTCTATCTTGTGTAGATTTTGAGTTGTTGTTTCTATGCTCTTTTGGTTAGGCTTTTGCACTGGAGGAAAGAATGAAGCAGCAGATGATGATTGAGAAAATATCACTGCCTCTTAACATTAGTCATTGGTATGAGCTTGCTTTGTATTGGACTTTCCATTTGTGGGTAAAAGGCGAAAGTTTTAGTCCTATTGTTTGCTGCTTGATTATATTTTAATGTTGTGTGTGTGTGTGTGTGTGTGTGTGTGTGTGTGTGTGTGTTTAGGATGATCTAATTTCTGAGACAGAGAGAACTGGCACCAAATTCAAGTGTCTTGTTGTGAAAACATTTTACTCTTGAATGCATCTTCTCTTTATGAGACAATTTTGAATCACCAAATAGAACTTCAATTCTAGGGGCTTTGCTTTTTGGAAGATTGCTAGTTGCATCAGTATCTTGAGCTTTCAGTGTTGCAAGATCTAGTCATGTTTGCTTGTTTAAATGGCGGGACAAGGGTGGGGCAGGGTTTTAAAAGCGTTGTAGATATGTAAAGAATGAATGCTTTGAATTGTGATGCTTGATCATCAAGGGCTCTCAATTCTATAAATGGAAATTGAATAAAAAGGGAAATATGGAGAAAGTCCGGGAAGCTTAATGAAAGGCATCTGATTATGTCCCTGACTGTTTGAAAACACATTTAAATGGTTGAACAATTGAACTATGCATCCATCAGATAAAAAAAAAAGAAGTTAAAGAAGATTCAACAATTACAAATAGCAAATATTTTTTTGAATGTCGATTTATCAAATCATAACAATGGGTGATAGGAAGTGTCAATTTTTTGTTCCTAAGTTCATATTTGCCGGGTGTACATAAAATAAATTAATGTAATAAGCACTAGCTCTTTGTGTGTGGTCATTCCAAACCTGCATCATGTGACACAGAGGCTCAAAAGGGTTTGTACCCTAAATATGCTAAATTAATTGACGCAAGTGCTAGTTTAGTGGATTTATTTTGTTAAAGCGTATTCCCTTAAGAGGCATGCTTATGCATCTTAGATTGAAGCTTGGGACTAAGTCGGTATTGGATAATATGTCTTGAGATTTAGCATATATTATCAGATTTGGGTCTCTTTGGAGTTTAATGTTTAGCAATGGAAAAGGAGTTCATAGGGCTTCATAGATCTAGCAGTGGGACAGATAAGATGAACTTTAACTTGGGATATCTGATGTATATCTGTTTACATATTTTTCTTTTGTTTGGTTGGTGAACATACTTCTTCATTTGTATCAAGGTTTAAAATCTTGGATCTCGGAGGCGTCTCTGATGGCAAAGGGGGTTTTTCAACACATTCAAATCAATTACCCCTCTTTGTTGCAGGATCTTATCACAGTTCAACCCAAATTTAACTTTTAACAACAAACAAGAATTATTGATTTAGACAAATAATTCCCCAACTGCAAATCTGACTGTAAGAATGCTTCAAAATTTGGGATCCTTGATCCTTAGGATATGAGGAACAATATTCCAGAAGATGAGCTTGATCCAACGGGTGGGATCGAAACCAATCTTGCCCGTAGGTCTCAAACATGTATTTTACAGAACCAGAATTGTATAACAGTAGAAAAAATTACTTATCTCAGAATCTAGCCGTTGGAAGTCTTCAAACTTGGAGGGGAAGTACTCTAGGATGTGCTTGATAACATACCCAAATTTGAAGGTGATCCAACCATGGATGAAGAAGTTATGAATTTTCGAGAAACCCTTATCTTCTGAAAACGGGATTGGTTGTCAACATTATATGAGAGGGGTAGGAAAGAGATTGGAGGACCAAAAGAGCAGAAGGAATCAAGGAAACAAACTTTCGGTTGAGTCTCACAACCTTGGAGATTCTACCAGAAAATTTCAACAGATTTCTGGTTTCTACTAAGTCTGCGTCCCTCCTCTCTTTTCATATTATTTATAATGCTGTAGGAGATTACATAATATGGTAAGACTGAGTCTAAAATAAAATATCAAAAAGAAACTTTCCTTTATATTTAATAGGAAAGTTTCCAACATAATTAAACTACTAAAACTGAGGATAGTTTCCAAAATAAACGAACTTCTAAACTATGAGATAAGGGTCAATTATAGGCTGCCGATTGGTACTGTTCTCGTGAGCACTGTTTGCCGTGAACAGTGTTGCATCTTGGCTTGGCTGCTGGTCTACTGTTGGCTGGTCCTTGGACTGCATCAGTTTTGCCCCCTGGGAAAACTGAGATCTCGGCGAGATCTCGCCTAGACGCTGCATAAAACCGAGTTGTGTTCACTTAAATAGAATTCAAAAAAAAAATAATTGTTTTTGAAAGAGAGAAAATATTAAAAAAAAATTATATGAAAAAAAACGGTACAAAAGCTTTTCCCATTAAATTATTTTAGTTTATAATTTTTCCATTTTAGGTTAATTACATTAGTAATTGATCCTAAGAAGGGGGACAAACATTTTCACTACGGAAAAATTACTCCATTGTGACCTGATAGTTAGTCGTGGTTTCGAAAGTAAGAACAGTCTATCTTTGATCACACACATATGTGATAAGTCCCACGAGACATTATTTAGAAACCTAATGTGAACATGATCTACCTACTTTAGCAATCTATAAATTAATGGATAATTAAGATTTAGGCTTAAGATTTTGATTTGGAAATACTGCATGTTAATATCCTTTTCCACATTAAACAATTCACATATGGTTGTTGATTGTGCATGCATGATTACACAAGATTAAAGAGAAATTACTATTATTTTCTATTCATAAACTAATAATTCAATATCTGATTTAATATTTAGTGAATATAGTATAAAAAATTTAATTCAGTTACGACGTGTGTAGTTGTAGTAATCTGAAACCCAACTAATTATTAGATATTGTATTGTAATGAAAAAAATATATATTAATTAATCATGCAAATTATCAAGATTGGCTTGATTGCTAACCACTCATTCTTTTTCTTATTCTTATAGTTACTTTTTAAAATCCGGAACAACAAGAAAAGTGATCAGGAGAAGATCTTATTAAGTTGTTGCATTCTAACAACCAGCTTATGTAGTCCCGAGATCTCAGTGAGAAAATGGTGAGAGTTTAGTTATTCCCGAGATCTTGGCGAGATCTCGGGCGAGATATGCAACCGAGACCGAGAACACTTATCACCTCTAATCTCGTTTTGGTCTTCACCGAGAAGATTAAAATCTCGGCGAGATTTTAAACCATGATTTGTATAGATCGATCTTTTCTTTATCGACATTTTTGTTGCTGATGAAACTTTTTTTTTTTTTGGTTGGGGGGGGGGGGGGAGTGTTGCTTCTTTGGCAGTTGAAGGAATTTTTCTTGAGGCTTGCTTCAAAAAAAAAAAAAAAAAAAAAAAACTACTCATAAGCCTAACAGACCAGTGAAAGCATCTATGCTACCCTTGAAATGCTGATAGTTGTGCTGGTATGGGGATCATACTAGAATATTTTTATTAGTATGTATGTTAAGCGAACTTATTAATCTTAATTTTTGATAATGGGCTTCCAGTGAATGGGAGTTCGAGGCATTTTGCATTGTCCATTGGTTTTTATCAGCTTAAACTTCTATTAATGATAACTCAATAAGTCTAAGTAAGTTCTAGTAAATATCGGTGGTGACTGATTGTTATTTTTGATAAATTTGAGCTCTTCTTTATATAATTTTAAAATCTAAATTTAACTTGGTATTAGTACTAGCATTATGTCCATAGTGACAATTCATTCCCTTTTGCCTCATGTTTTCTTCTGTTCTCTAACTCTCTCTCCTCTCCTTTTATTTATTTATTTATTTATTTATTTATTTTTTTTATTGTGGGAACCAGCATAGTTCGCTCCTACTTGCTACACTATGGGTATCAAGATACACTAAATTCATTTGACTTGGCAAGTAAAAGTACACTCCCTCCTATTCCTGTGGCTCTTGAAAATGGCACTAATGAGCAAGGCGATGCATATGCTCTAAGTCACAGAAAAATTCTTCGTCAGGTAAGAAGTCCAGATGTGGAGTCAGAAATATTTTTGGTTACAAGTAGCATGCTTAGTTTTGGTGCATTATTTGGAATGGTTTTTACTTATTCTTGGTTGAAGGGAACCAATTGCTTTTTCATGTGATCTGAAATTGAGTATGTTTTTCATGTCCAATTGTGTACAAACTTTCCTGCTAGGTTTATAGGGTAATATTGTCCATTCCGAGTGACAATTTGTTGGCATTGTTTGGATATGTTTCTTTAAATTCTGAGTCTTGCTTAGTCACCTTTCTTTGTAATTTGTTCCAAGAAATTTTCTCAATGACATGAAGAACCGAGGCTTGGAGTCTTCTTTTTTTTTTTTTTTTTTTGGGGGGGGGCGGTGGTTGTTTTGTGTGAAGTGGGTCTTTCCTTAAGATATAGAGGAGGCATTGTCTTGTTTGTCAATCTGGCTATCTGGTGAGGTTAAATATCCTCTGCAAGATAACCTTTCTCACTTTGTAGAGGTGATTTGAAAAGGTGGAACCTTATGATTTTTAATGTTTGCTTTATATCTATGCTAGAGGTTTGCCATGCTGTTCTGAGGCTATCTAACATTTTGGTCAAGTGAAGAATTTTTGGCCTCAAGGTGGACCAGTATTTTAGGATTTCAAGAACTATTGATAATAGAAAAGAACACCCCCCCCCCCCCCCAAAAAAAAAAAAAAAAAAAGTAGACATGCATGCTGATATATATGGTGTGGATGATTGATTCTGCAAGCCTCTCTATAAAAATGCCATAATCTCTGATTTCTTGGTCCAGTTATGTCTTTGTGGTCATCATCCTTACCTTTTTGAACATTTTCTCACTCCAAGACAGTTGGTTCTGATACTTAACCCATAAAAGAGTGGTTGTGTTCACTGAAGTAGATTGCTAGCCAATCACGAAACTGTAGGTGTACAAGAAATGGGTATAGCTGAAATAGATGTCGTAAGCATATGATATATATCAGCAACGAGTGCGTCTTCAAAAACTCAAGCATGTTTCACTCTCTTAAATTTTGGAAATAAAACAAAGAAGAATAAATATAAATGGTTGTAGCCCCCTTAATCGCTTGCATAGTTGTCAAGTGTAGGCGTCCGTGCGAGTCAGATAGGGCCACGCGGTTGGTTGCCTTATTATATTACGTCTTGTTTTGTTTGTTTATTTATTTTTTTAATTAGTGCCATTTGTAGCATTTTTATTGGATGTATAAAGTACATATATACACCATTAATGCATGTGTATTAGAAACAATAAAAGTTGATGCTCTAACTCCCTCCTTTTTGTATAAATCATCTTATTAAAATGTACCCTTACAATGCCTTGGGTACGCCTTGGGTATGCCTAGGCGCCTAGGCAGCTCTCCAGCACCTTCGGTCGCCTTGGTGCTTTGACAACTATGATCGCTTGAAATAAAGGAGTGAAGTTTTAAGTGGACGTAGAGTGGTGGAAAGAAACATTTGGAATCATAGGGATTAACAAGGATATTGGCTTTGGCTGGAATGGAGGGTTAAGTATTCGTTGTGCTGAATAGCCTGAATTTAAATGATTAGGGTTATAAATTTTGAACTCACAAATTTTCAGGACTGGATTGTCTGATGGGTACACTCCCAAATTCTGATGGTGAAGACATTTTTGGTTGGTTTTTAATTTGTTGGTTAAGAGTAATACCCTTCTGCCCCAACTATCTATCATCTCTCACTCTGTTGGCAGCTCATTGTGGATGCAATTTTTTTTTGTGTGACTAGTTCTCATTGATTCCCCCCTTACTCTCTCTCTCTCTCTCTCTCTCTCTCTCTCTCACACACACACACACACACATATTTTCCTCTCCACCATTCTTGTCTAGCTATGATGGCATCTGGTAAATAATTTGATGGCATATAATGAGGCAATGGAGTAGGATTTCAGGTTCTAGGTTAGTAACGATGGAGAATCTTTTCCAGTCATCCTTTCTTTTAGGCTGTGTTTTTATGTTAGGAAAAGAAAAGAAAAGAAAAAGAATCTTGATTAGAGAAGAAAAGAACATCTGAGTGAAACCCCAAGGGGATAGCTCAGTTGGTAAAGACCAACATCTCACAATTAAGAGGTCATGAGTTCAAATCCTAAGTGTTTGGTTGAAAGAGGACAGAAAAAGAAAATGTTTTTTCTTTAATGGGTTGCCAAAGAATCGTTGATATTTAATAATAAAAATATTAAAAGAAAAGAGGCACAATACATACGAGGGGTTAAGGGTGAGAGAGAGAGAGAGAGAGAGAGAGAGAGAGAGAGAGAGAGGATGGGAAAAATCTCATTTCTCGCGTTTCAGGTTATGGTTAGGGTTTTAAGCTGCTAGTTCTGCCCATTGCAATCTTCATCTGGGATCCAGATATTCCAGAACATGAACCAGCGACTCTGGTCTAGCTGTCCCTTCAACTTGCCTTCTTCTTTGGCAAGGATGTTGTTGTTTGGGCTTGACCCATTGGCGGAAGCAGCGGCAGCTGCTATAATGAATTCAAGATCAGCTGTGTTCGTATTCTCATGCATAGTCATCATTGACAAGTGCTTTATTATTATAAACATCGATGCTATTTGCTTGTCATTTTAAATTCACCGGAATATCTCTAATCCAAAAGGAGAAAGAAATTCTGAACTAGTAATTTCCTTTACTAGAGCTATTTTGTTGATATTTTGCTTTTGTTCCCCTCTCCTCCCACTCCTAAAGCAAAATAATTTTCTTAGTTTTTTACTTTTGAGTGAGAAGGTGTGGAGATGCTCATTCACTGACAAATTTGGATATTATTTTCGCATTTTCTCTTTTATAATGCCAGAGTAAAAGAGACTACATGTCAATTAGTACCTCTTGAGTTTCTGGTGTTGTTATTGCAGGAACTGAGTTTTTCTTTAACCTTCATTATTTGCCAGTTGAACTTGGAAACCTCACAGGAGCTTAAGCCAGAGTTCTATTAATCAGAGTCCAGTTCATCATCATGCAGGGCTCACTACAGCTGCAAATATGATGTCGTGAACTCTTTCTGATTGGGGTTCACCAGATGAGAAGTTGGATTGGGGTCTGCAAGGCGCTGTTGTTGTCTGACTGAAGTGTATCGATTCCGTTCAATCGGAACACAGATGGACCTCCACCCAAATCCGTTGACCTCCAAAATCTGAAGTTCCCGCTTCCTCACCGTCTCTCCGTCTTTCCCCCCTCCAGTTCCCCTGTTTCTTTTCATGTACTCCGACTCTGGTTGCTGCTGCCAGGACTAGGAAGAAATTTTCTCTTTCTCCGTCTCTGGTGGCTGCTTCAAGGCATGCGAAAGCAATTTTCTTGCCAAAAAATGCAATTCTCTCGTCGTGAGGACGATATTTCCATTTTGACAGCGGAAAAAAAATTTAATGATTTCCGAGACGATTTCAAAATTTAAATTGAAGAATCTTTTATTGGCAGAATACGTTCCAAATGCCCGGAAACTGTACGGTTTTCTTTTCTTTTCTTGACATCCAAACACAGCCTTATTGATTCATCCTGCAAAAAATTGATGGTGTAAAAAACGATGGCAACACATGAGAAAAGGTTGCATTATGTTCTGATGCGGATTGGGTTGGGTTCAAGGTTCAAAATCTCGAGTCAAGAGTGTCTTGACCCTTTGAGAAACCGAGATTTTTGAGATCTCGGCGAGACACTGCAAAAAAGCCGCCAAAGCTTAAAAAGTGTCTCGGGGCTCAAATGGTCATTTTAAGGCTTGATACTATAGGGAATCACTCTTTTAGCATACATAAGCACATTTAAACAAAAAATTTTAAAAAATAATTACACATGGTGGTTGTTTGGGTTTACACCCATGTTTGGCAGTGTCGGTTTGAAGTTCAAATGTAAAACTAGGTTAATATTGGCTATTCTACATAATGTTGCACTAGTAGAAGATTAAAGAAGGCCAAATGAGCCAGTAAAATTATATTTTAGGAGAAGAATAAACATAATAGCACTTAATTAGTTAATTGTCATAGTAAAAAAATACAAAGTAGTCAAGTAGACCATACAATCATAATTCATACTTTATGTCGAGACCAGTCGAAAACTGGTCGAAAATGTTGAGAATTGGTCGAAAATGTCGAGACCAATTGAGAACTGGTCGAGGCTGGTTGAGACCAGGTCTCGTATGAGATCTCGTCTCGACCTGTTCAAGAACTTCCATATCTCGCTGAGATTTTGAATCATGGTTGGGTTACATAAGTGTTGAGCTTGGTTCAATGGGTTTTCATTGTAATAGTCAGAGGTGTCAGACGGTCGGTTCAGTTCGGTATCAATCAGCCCAAATTAGTTTTGGTTTTGTACCGGCACAAATGAAACCACACTGTTTTGGAGTTGTTCGGATTTGGTCCAATTCGGTTTCGGGTTTTAACAGGTTGGCTAATGACCTCTTATTGGTGGGTTCTTGGTTCGGTTTTGGTTTCCTATATATGTATACAATATTAGATACTAAAAAAAAAATTTGTATCGTTTTCTCTCTTTTTTTGGGTTTCGGCCAGTCTTGACAATGAAATTGGGCTGGTTTCGATTTTGTACTAGTTTCAAAAATCCCAAACGAAACACGCCTGATAAGGGAATCAGTTCGGTTTGGGTTTTTTTGGTCGGTCCAACCAGTTCAGGTTATATTTTGGCACCCCTAGTAATATGCCACTTTAATGGGTTTAATATAAAGGTAGGAGTTTGAAATACGGGATATACTTTATTAGTTAGTTTATTTTGGAGTACAAGGTTCTTAATCTCGGTCTTGAAGCCAGTTTCGGCGAGCCTCGAAACCGAGATATCCCAATTTACTTGGAATTTTTCTGGGATGAAAAATGAAACCTAGGTCGAAACCTGTGTCGAAGTCTTGGTTAAAACTTGTGTTGAAACCTGTGAAACCTGTACAAACTTGTTTCTACCGAAGGTTTCATCTGAGATATTGTTGAAATCGAGACAACTTGCAGTTTCAACTGAAATTAAGAAACATGTTGGAGTCTAGTTGCAATAGGAGTCGATTTAAGTCTTTTATTGGTCAATTAAGTAGCTAGTTTATTACTAGTTGATATATGTTATTTCTAGTCATGTTAGGAGTTAGATTATGAGAGTTTATACATATTTATGTAGCCAGCATTCAGGCACACGAATTTATGAAATATAGTCTTCAGTGTTCTTGATCTCTTATTGCCTGCATCTATATTGTTCTACCATAATTTTCAGTTTCAGGTTTGTGCTTAAATTCAAGTTCGAGTTGTGGAATTGATTTTTAAATTGAATCCTACTGTTCTTATTATATATATGCCTACTTGTTCTTTGATTCAAGTTCCTGTTTTAAACTCTACTCTTTTACTCAGTTCTGGTTAGTTCAAGTCAAACTCTTCTTACTTTCAAAATCTGTCTTGCTTTGCTGACTCTAGTTCCAATTAAAACCTTTTATTTAATCGTTAACTGAGTTATGTTTTCAATTCTCTGAAACTTCCCTTCAATTCTACACCTGTGGAGATTTCCTAGTTGAAGTAGATTTGTTCCATAACTTGGGATCCAGCCGTTAGATTAGTGTCAAACTTTGCTGGCATTGGATACTTGCCGAGATGACCTACCAAATACAATCTCAGACGTATTTGATTTGAATACGAAGTTTCTAATTTGTTTCTGGTTCTTATTCCTATACATGTGATCCTGTTGCAAGCTAATCTCTTGCTAGAATTCTCCTGGTTTGGGATTAGTTTCTGCATTATGTTGCCCTTCCAAAATGTCAAAATTTACATTGGCTGTTTTGTGGCTGAGGTGTGGGCGGGTTAACTCACATGCTTTGAATGAAGTGCTGAAAGATTGGGTGAAGAATGATGGCATTGATTATTGAACTTGCATTCTCCAAAATTTCGATTCAAAGGCCAGATTCATGATACAGTAATGCCATGTTGATTCGATGGTTGATAGACCAATTGTTCCCATTGTAATTGTCATTTATTTTTTCTGCCAATATTTTGATCCTTAAAATTATTATGGTTGCTGTTCTTGTCTTCAACTCTTTCCTTTAATCATGGAGCTCTGCCTGCATTTGTAGTGTTTGCCTGCATTTGTAGTGTTTGATACAGTAATGCCATGTTGATTCTAATCTCGATAGACCAATCGTTCCCATTGTAATTATCATTTATTTTTCTTGCCAATATTTTGATCCTTAAAATTATTATGGTTGCTGCTCTTGTCTTCAACTGTTTCCTTTAACCATGGAGCTCTGCCTGCATTTGTAGTGTTTGCATTTCTTCTTTCCTGCTATATAATAACATAATATTATATGGGATTCATCTTGATATTCTTTAACCTTTTTTTTCTACGGATGAAGCTTATCAGGAGTGGAGAGCTTGATTCTGCATTTGGTAAACTTCGAGATTGGTATCCTCAGATTTTACAGGTAGATTTCTTCACCTTTAGATATACACTAACTTTTGTATGTGTCTTGTTGTGGTGTGTGTTTCCTCGGTGATCTCTATTAACATCAAGTGGATGTGCTAATGCGAAACACAAAGTAGGGGATGCCTAGATGATAAGATGAATATGAAACAAATTTGAATCTCAAGCTGGTTGTTCATCCGTCTCTTTCACCACATCTCTTTTACATTTCGATTACCATGAATCCAATTGATGATGAGGAACTTTTTTAGCAGGAAGGAAACAAGAGTCTGGCCTCCCAGATAAGAGGTGTGCTCTTTGTAACCCGTAACCCACGTGCGCGCACTCGCGCACGTGGGGGGGGGAAGGGGGTTATATCAATAATCACTGCTTCTGGGTAGGCTATCTGCTAAATCCTTAGCTGGTGACAACCAAGAGCCAGGAATTGAGCCCCAAAGTAGTAAGAATCCTCCATTCTGAAAGGGGGTTATATCAATAATCACTGCTTCTGGCTAGGCTATCTGCTAATTCCTTAGCTGGTGACAACCAAGAGCCAGGACCTGAGCCCCAAAATAGTAAGAATCTCTACTCTGGCTGGTACCACAGGGCCTGACAAACTGAATCAAATGTCACCAGATCTGTCAATGAATTGTCCCAACCATGAAGTACTGCTCGTATAATTTCTCTGAAACTGATTATGATTTTATGGTTTCCTTTCCTAATGAGAGCTTGTATGAACAGGAGAGCTGTATCCGATAACTTATAACATTTTTCGCTCACATACTTTCATATATATATATATATATATATATATATGGTTTTTTGATCTTGATTTTATTTTCCTGCCAGCCAATGGATTTAGAAATATCTAATACAGCTATTGAACTTATATACATTTGACCAAAGAAGATACAGTATGGAAGGGTGATTTGTGATTCATGGGTCTGAATTTGACAGCCAGTACCAACTTGGCTGCAGCATGTTGGATGGCTGTACCATCCTGTGTTTATGTATTTCAATTTGTTGGCATGCTAATCATCGTTCAGTATTTATGGGATTATTTTTCAATGATCAAACTCAGGGAATCTTGTCTGTGGCCTTAGAGTGCAACTTGGTGGAGATTGTAACTCTTTATTTTTTGCTTTTGTATTGATAATATGAGTTTCTGAGATACCAGATGGATATTTACTAATTTAATATGACCTGGGGTGGTCACTTGCATGGGAAACTTGAAATTAGGTCTTTTCTCTGAGTTTCACCAGGTTGGATGAAGTTTTGCTTTCTTTTGCTGGTGAACTTCCAAAGTTTAAGATGAATTGGGATCCAAAGTGTTTCTTTCTTTACTTCACCATAGTTCTTGCTTCCACATCCCTCCCCTTGGGTTTGGTAGGAAATTTTAAAACACAAGATTCTTGTGACTGACGTGGTCAAGACTATTGTGGATAATGGATCATCCACCTACCTTTGGCTTGACAACTGGTATCCTGAAGGAGTGCTCCTCAATACCTATGGAGAAAATCTTTGGTGCGGGTCTAGGCTTGCGAGGAATGGCCAAAGTGTTCTTAATTATTCAGGAGGGGGGAGGCCTCGGCCACCATCTTCAAATTCTTTGAAGGCGATCTGGGGTGCCTTATCAGCTATCACAAGGAAGCCCAATGGAAGTGGTGACCTAGTGATATAGACCTTTGCAAGTTTGGGAATGCCCGCCCCTCAGCTGTTTGGGAGTTATTCGGGTCTAGAGACCAACTGGTCACCTAACACAAGTTTATTTGGTTTCATGGCTCCAAACCCTGTCATTGCTTCAGTGGATGGAGAGTCCTCAAGCTTTTGCTGCCAACACAATCCTTCCTTCAACAGAAAAACATTTTTCTAACCTGCTGCTTTTGCTGGAATCCCCCAGAGGACATCATTCATCTTTTTCTTGACTGTCCCTTTTCTGTCCAACTCTGGACTGGGTTCTCTTTTGATGTTGGCATTCCCAAAGACGGAGATATTCAAGCTTTTGCTCACCGTTAGGTATTCAAATGTTATGTTTTTAAGCTCCCAAAACAACTTATATTTATAGCCAAAAGGCCCCAATCAATTAACTAGCCATTTGAGATAAATATGGCGAAAATAGAGGCGTGCCAGTTGATTGACCTCAGTCCGGGTCATCTTCCCGCCACGTAATGTTACCATTAAACTAGCCATTGAGTCAAACAACTGTTGACAACAGATTCTGGTTTACATCCCTCTGGAGGTCTGGTCGACTGCCACATGCTAGGGTAAAAAATTTAAGTCTCGGGAAGTTGGCCGGATGATCTCAAGGTTGTCCGCCTATCATCTGTTTGATCAAGTAAAGCTCTCGGTAAGTTCCCCGATGATCGCAATGTCGTCCTCTCGTCGTCCGTCTGAACATTCGATGCTCTCAGGATGTCTTCGGACAATCATAGGGTCGACCGCCTTTTGTCTGCCCTGGATCAATCCAAAAGGTAAGCAATACAGCCTATGCTGGTCGACCTGGAGTTGTCTACCTAGCCTAAAGCTGGTCGTTTGGGCACTCAGCATAGTTGTCAAGGCGCCAAGGTGAACCAAGGCGTTGGAGGTCTGACGGGGCGCTTGATTTTCCAAGGCGTCACAAGGGCGCCTCAATCCAGATGGCTTTTTAAGGCTATTCCAAGGTTAATGGCACAAGGCATTTGAAAAGTTCTCTTTTTTACTCTTTTAATAAAACCTTTCCGACCGGGGGGTGGGGTGTTTACTTATTTATAAAAAAAATATCTTAAGTAAAAAATATAAAAGTTAATAAACATTTTCTATTAGTCATAAATAAATGTTAAGTGCTGTATGCAACATAAACAATGGCTGTTCCTATAAGATTGTAAGCATAATACCAATATGTGTATAACTTTTGCTACCACTATATGTGATTATTTATATGGGTTAAAATAAGGTTTCTTTGAAGTATGGGACCATACAATGCCCATTTGGCCCATGAGACAGCCAACCAATATTGACAGGCAAAAAAATGCATTGTCTCGGTCGAGACAGGGTCAAGACTCAAGTTTTCGAACTTTGATAAAAGTACCTCTGCTTGTGGGTTTGTCAGACCATTGACATGAGGGTAGCTGGGCTTGTCAAGCCCATACTCAGGTCCTAGTCTTCTAACACTAGGGATAAACTGTTCCTAGTTTCTCCATCAAATATAGATACCTTTAATGATGATTTTTTTTTGTTTCATAAATCCATATTAACTTTATCTTGATTGTGTTGGTTGTCATAGAGACTGGACTTTTAGGTTTTCTCAACCTTTCCTTCATTATCTCCTGGAGCTATCCAATTTATTTGATGCTATGTATTGCCTATTGACCATTCCATCATTGGTGTTGATGTTAAACCCATGCTTATGATTCGTGTAATGTTTATCTTCCATGCTTTTTCTAAGATTTTAATTGATCAAGGGTGGTGTATGTTTTCAATTACAGCTGGAGTAGTAGTTCGCCCTACTTGAATAGTTTTGCATTAACTTGTTTTCGCAATAATTTTTTTTTTTTTTGGGAAAATTACTCAGACACCCCCTTAACAATTAGTTTAGAAAAAATTTCATTTACACCCCATCAAGGATTGCTAACATCATCTACACCCATAAGATTGCAAAAATATCACCTAGGTCCACTTAACTGATGGAAATCACTAAATTTGTTGAAATACCGTTTTACCCCTCATATTATAAATTGAAAAATTAAAAGATTATGTTGATTTACTAATTTTCCCTTCAAATCAAACTTATATTTTCTCTCCCTCTTTCCTTTTCACTCTCACCCAAACCCCATCCCCTAACGTTGGAGTCTCCGGCGTCTTTCATCACTGAAACCTGGCGAAAGCTCATGGAACTACGACATCTACGACCTTGAACTCATGGCCGTCGAGAATAACACAGAGCTGCGGAAGCTCTTGCTCGAAACCTCCGGCAAGTCCATCATCGTCCTCGAGGACATCAATTGTTCACTCGACCTCAACTGAAAAAGGAAGGACACGGAGAAAGACGAAAAAGATGACTGCAACCCTGACCCGAGTAATGAGAAGATGAGTAGCAGCGATGTAGGGGCAGACCCAGAAAAATTCGAGACAATCCCCCAAGAACCTTCCTCCACTCATTCTGAGCAGCGTCGGGAAGAAGCTTCCAAATTATCCCTTTTCTTTCCTCTGATCTCTGCTTAATTTTCATGGTGGAAGGTTCAATGGGCTTGATTTTCTTGTAAAGATGAAAGGGAAGAAAACTGTAATGTGTGTGGGAGATTCACATAATCAATGGGAGTCATTGATTTGTATGATTTCCATCTGGGTGCCATGCTCACCGGCCCACCCAGTTTGCTCAAGGCGGATCCCCTGTACACATTCAAGTTCTTAGTGATTAAAGTGACAAGGTTGTAAAGCATTTGCAGTTTACATTTAGAAAAAAAAAAAAAAACATTTGCAGTGACCAATGGAGGTTTGAAGGTGAGAAGACGAGCAACATCAATGTTTAATTTCCAACTCAGTTTTACAAATTGGCACTTCAAATATAATTCCATTGATGCATAAGCATCTCCCTATTATCTCTGATGGCAGTTGCTGGTTTTGGGCCAGAATAGGCATCTCTGTAACATTTCAAAAACCCATTCCAAATATAGTTACCCAATCAAATAAAAACTACTTTAAAAACTTGGGGTGGTCAAGGATGAAGAAGACATTGGTTGATTGAGCTTGTCGTCGAAGGAATAATCGTGGTCGGGGAAGATGAAGGCACAGTTGACAGCGAAGAAAAATGACAAGTCAGTCTTCGTCGTCCTCGTCGAGAAGAAGTAGGATTTTCTTTTCCCCCTTTCTACTGTTATGAACAAAATCTCTCTCTTACTGTTTCGAAATGAAACAGAGGTGTAGGGTAACAAATATCAACAGGGTATAATGGTCTTTCCAATAGGCCAAAAGAGTATTATGGTCTTTGAAATATTACAATCCACTTGGCGTCAGCATCTGACAGGAGTCAACTGGCGGAGTGGACTTCTTTGATTACCACAGCAAAAGTTTTGGGGTGTAGATGATGTTTTTGCATTCTTGTGGGTGTAGATGATGTTAACAATCTTTGATGGGGTCTAGATGAAAATTTTTCATTAGTTTACTACACAGAACTACCCTGTGTAGTTTGGACTTATAGTCCACTACCTTTTTGTAAAAGGTGTTAACTTAAAATTTAAATAGACAAAAATACCCTTCAAAACACAATTCTCTATTTTTCTGAAACCAAAACCACACCTTCAACTCCGACGACAGTGTACTCCACCGATTCTGAAACCCAACCCCGAGCTTGGAAAACGAATTGGCAAGGGTTAGAGGGAGAAAAAAAAACCTAGAATCGGATACGGGAATTGTGGTTCTTCTTCGCAAGCTGAGCGATTAAACCATGGCTGCTTGCTGAGCGATTAAACGGAATCTGGGTTTGTGTTTACTGTACTTCGGATTCCTCTGAACATCAGATATGAACATCAATTGCCTCGCCTTGGATCGAAACCCCAATGTTCCCTCTTCCATTGAAGGTATGAATTTTCTGTTGGACAACTGATCTGGTGCTCACGACTGAACCCTAGCTTTGTTCTGACCGTAATAAAGCATAGAGATGTTAACGTGGTAGACACCGGTGAAGATGTCGTTGATGACATTCACGAGCATGACAGAGGGTGAGATTGGAATGGGAGAGAAGAGAGGAGTACCTGGTGACATCCTTCCTGACTTTCCAAAAGATTCCAGATTTGTAGGCTCGGCGGTGCTGGTCTGGAGAATCTCAACGCCATCAAGCCAAACTCTGGCTCGGCGGTGCTGGTCCTGACTTTCATTAACTAGAGATGCCCATCCAACTATTGAAAGCTTCATATCAAGCCATAGCACCTCTGGCCTTCATGCAGTCACACCATTTCGACCTCTACCTCTGTGTGTGGGCAGCTTTTGGTCAGACCAGGCTTAATATGGCTTAGGCTGTTCATCACTTTATTGGAATTGAAATCTGGCTTTCATCATCGTTCTGTATCCTCTCTGCCTTATCTCATCTCAGTTAGATTTCTTAGGAACGATCTTTATATCATCTCTTCCGAATTACTTAATTGTTTTTCACTTCTTGGGTTGTTTTTAGTCTCCTCTGTTATTGGGTTCGTTTGGACGATTGATAAACCAAGAATGGATGATGAGTATGCAAAGCTTATACGGATGATGTGTACTACATGCAACCATGGCCCGGGGCAATAGGATGGCGCAGAGTAGTTGGTGGTGACCTGTTCGCTGCCGATGGTGTTGCCAAAATTTTTGTTTGCCGTAGCTGTTGGGGAAGAAACAATTCAGACATTAAGGGTATTAGTGTCTTAAAAAAAATTCAGACATTCTCCTGTTAATTTTTAACTAACGGTGTGTATTAATCTGTTATTAACCATTGTTACAGGGGTAGTCTGTGTAACTTTTGTAAAGTAAGGGTAGTTCTGTGTAGTAAACCAATTGTCGAGGGGGTGTCTGAGTAATTTTGCCTTTTTTTTTTTTTTTTTAAATTTATTGTCTTCTTCTTGTCATAAGATATTTATTAATATGTTGATTATATTATTATCGCTCTGTATCTGGTTCTGTGATCTCTTTCTGATCTAGCTCACATTTCTAAAATATTTGCTTCTGCAGAATGAATCATCCACTATTTGTTTTCTACTTCATTGTCAGAAATTTATTGAACTTGTTCGGGTAAATACCTTCCCTTTATATATTTTGCTTGAAAGAGAACATTTATTTTATGTAAATGGTTCGTGTAATGAAATTATTAGCATTTGCTACTATACTGTGTTAGTCCTCAGATGAATTTCATAGTTTGTTTCATTTGTAATGCTCGCCAAGGCTAGTTAATGGGTGATTCTAGATGCTAGAGAAGACTTAATAGTCAGTTTTTTTAGAAATTAAGCCAGCATCCTGCGGAGTAATTGATATACTTCCAAATCTTAGAAGATTCTGTATTCTGGGCGTATAAAAACATCTTAATGGCTTGCTCACTAATGCAACCCGAGGTTATGGAATCCTAAATTTAGGTTGATATAGGCCCACCCGATTGATAAGAAACTCTTTTTAAAGGTGCAGTGACAATTTTGTAAATATTCTGAACAGTTAGGAATCAGAGACTAAACCGTAAATAAACTTGAAGTGAAGGACTGTACTGGTATTTAAAACTAGAATGGTGATAAACAGAATAACAATTAATTGAAGGGCTTTTGAGTATATTAGGAGGAAACTGTCCTTGATTGTAAGTGGGAGGGTTCCTTCAACCTTAGAATCGTAACATCAACTTCAGTTTGATCCACAACCAAAATTAACAACCAACTCTGTGATATTTTATCTGGAGGTTGCTAACTAACTGTAATGTGACTCTCAGCCAACAGTCACCCGATTAACCAATCTGAAAAATCAATAAAAATTCCTGAAACTTAACCTGATGGTTAGAACAAATTCCAATCTGGTTGCAGTGTACTAGCTCACAGCAGAACAGAACTTGGGGAACAAAAACCTGGTGTTAGAATCTTCCTAAGGTCAGGAATTAGTTCCCAAACCTGAAGATGAAAGAGGAAGTGGAGATCTACACAATACTGTTGGGTTGTAACCACTGCCCAGAAACAGCACAAAGCTTAAAGCTTGGCTATCAGACAATTGCAACAGAGGATTAATAAAGATGATTAATAACAGAGACAAGGAGAAATGATGGGGTTAGACCCGAGAAAGCAGAAAGCAGAATCAAATCAAGCAGGGAGAATGAGAAAGAAGAGAGAAGCAGCAGCTATCAGTACTTGCGCAATGGCAGCACACGAGTTCAAGAAAAAAAGAAAAATTTTCATTAATTCCAATCTGTGAAACAATGCATACAAGTTGACATATAAAGAGTTGTAAACAGAAACTAAAAACCTATTCGGACTCTGGCTGAAGTAGAGTTTGAATAAAACTCAACTCCCGACTCTTAACTCACGACTTCTACAAGGAAATAATAAAATAATATACTGCTAATTGACAAATATAACCTCATCAAATAAATAAACCCCCTATATGCCCCTATTGGACCAAAAATAAGGTTTGATCCTGGTTCTTCTGAGCTTGGGTTTCCAGGTTGGGTAGTGCTGGCCCAGCCATGCAACTGCATCATCATCACTTACCTACAGGTGCCTTTGGCCTGCCATGGGGCATGTGGCATTAAAGAAGTGGAATTAGAGGGTTTCCTTGATTGATTGGGTTTGTGTGTGGGATTTTTGGTTCTGTGTTATTTTATTTTTTCTGGGTGTTCAAGCTCATTGCTTGAAAATAAGCACGACATAAAGTGTGGACTTGTAATAGTTCTAGAAGTGTGGACTTCTAATCTTTCTAAGTCCATGCATTTTTCTAGACAGATTTAAACATTGTCTTGCAAGTCCATAATTGTATTGTTTTGCAGACATAAAGTCAAAATGTCCATATAATTTTGTTTGATTGTCGAAGAATTGTGTATACTTGTTTTGAATGATGTGTCTTTTGTACCCATGTCTACCCATTGGTGCATATTAGCTGGTCCCTGTATAGAAAAACTTACTAAAGGTCTTGCGGGTTTATTGTCATTATTCCCATGTACTTTATTCTAGTAATGCATTTTTATGTGTGGAGTATCCATATTAAGTATATAAAAAAATAAAAGGTTGTTTTATAGTTGTGATAATATTCGAAGATATGTTTTCTGGTTTGTAGGTTGGGGACCTTGAGGATGCTGTGAAATATGCCAGGGCTGAACTGGCAAGATTTTTTGGGATTACACCATTATCAGGTCTACTTCAGGTACTCTCAACGTTGTGGTCTAAAACATGTTCTTGTTATATGCATCTATTAAATGTTGATTTTGACACTGAACTCTACCTAATCTTCACATTATGAAATTGTATAATTCATATGGTCACTGGCATGTGACCTAATGGTTAAGATACCTAGTGAGCCCTTCTAAAAAAGTATGTTGATCAAGTAGGAGTTGTGAAATGATTAGCATATCATATAGTAGGCTCTATCAGCTAACTTCTTTTATTCCTATAATTGCAATCAAGGATATGGAAATTAAGTGAACTCAGAAATAAGGAACTCTACCGGTACTAGTGTGAATGATTTTCCAATCATTGACTGCATTGTCTAATCTACACATGCAAAACGGACATCAAAAGTCGACGTTTGGACGGCTGGGAATAAAATAAAAAAGCCGATAATGCAGGAGCATAATCACCACCGTTGGATATAGTTTGATCATCTATTTTGGACCCTTGATTTGTATTTTGTATCTTGTTGTATTTTAGTACCATGGGCTAGACACATAGGGAGCTTTTGTTGCTTACAGCCTTTTTGTTTTAGGTGTCGTAGTGATAATTAGTGGGTAGATATTCTATTACCTACAATCTAGCCTAGTTTATTGTTGGATCAGATTTTACTCCAAATCTTATCTTATGCAAGAGATATTCTGCTGGAGCCCATCCTTTATCCAAGAACTCTGCCTGTGGTTGTAGATTCCTAGAAAATATAAATCTTGTCATGAAATCCATGTGTGGGGATAGTTCTAGTGTTTTATTTATTTTATGGGAAAAGGTTTTCTGGTCTGCCCCTCAGGTGTGGGGACCCATGGATTGGGTTTCTTGCTTTTTCCCCTATTCCTGCGAATCCTCTTCTATTTCTGTCCATGTGACATCACTTGATGATTCACCTTCTCCTTCCACCACCACAAGCAGATCACTGCCCTTTGATCTGCGTCAGCCGAAATATGGTTATTCTTATGTTTGAGTTGCACTATGAAATTTGATTGTATCAAGTACAGAAGATCTGACAGTTGCAATGCTTACAGTATCCCATTCATGGACAAAATCAAGGGGCTATCCATCCAAGTGGGTCAGTTTGTGACCTGTAAAACTATATCCAAAATCTAAACCATGACAAGTGATAATGGCTTGAATACCAGATGAGAAGAAATAAAAAATATGCATGGTATATATTTCCATCTGGTCTTCATGAGATTTGGACTTTTTTATTTTTTTAAACTGTAAATTCTCTATAATGTTAAATACTATAAATCTTCAGCATTGTATTGCAAGTGATAGTAGCTTGAAAGTCCAGATTTAGTATACTATGGTAGGAATTGTTACTAAAGTGCTGTCTCTTTTCTAGGATTGCATTGCTTTGTTGGCGTATGAAGAACCCATGAAATCATCTGTTGGGTATCTCCTTGACATGTCCCAAAGAGAAGTTGTGGCAGATGCAGTCAATGCCGTGGTATTATCAACGAATCCCGACATGAAAGATTCACAGAGCTGTTTACAATCATATCTTGAGAGGTTGCTGAGGCAGCTGACTGCTTGTTGCTTGGAGAGAAGGTCATTGAATGGTGATCAAGGAGAGACATTCCATCTACACAGAGTTCTAATGAGCGGGAAGGGGGGGAAGTCGTAATGTATATTTGCTTTTGCCCCTGATTCCCCCCTGTTCCAATGGCCAACTTCTATGTGCAGATGACATTATTTGTATAGGTGAAATTGGTTCTGCTTTGGGCATACTGGTGTAGAGGTCCATGCTATGTCGCTAGACATTTCACACAAAAATACTAACTTGTTTCAGTGGAAAAGTGGGGTTCTCTATGATCATAACAATTAACTGGAGTGAGAGCGCAGTGCTTGTTAGAGCTTGGAAGTTGTAGCCTTTGATGACTACCGAGCACCTATGTCCTATATTTGTCTACACAAATGCATGCGAGTCCAGGATATGTTTACCGAGCCCTAAATTTCTGGTCTTTTCGCCAAAATCATTATCCATGATGTCCTTTCCCTAGTTGCTCCCTGCTTGTCTTCTCTTTTAAATTCCTCGAATGCAAGAAGACTCAAAACCTGTTAAAGCTCCCAAATCCGTCATTTTGAATGTGAATTAGTGTTACTCATTACCAGCTTATTTGAGCAACTTTCATTTTCTGTAACGATCTTACAGTGACTTAAAGATTAAGTAGCAGATTTTCGGAGCTAGGTTGGGCTGGGGTGCATTGGGTTTGTGTAACAAAAGTTAAAGTCCCTTCTTCTTATTCATCAAAACATTTTCCACCTATGTAGGTAAGAAGAAGTCATCTTAAGTTTCATCCAAACTGCCAAGGGTATACCCCTTGGTGGGATCTTCATTTACCATAGCTGTTAATCATGAGCGATTTCAGTCAATGGGCTACAGAGCTTATTCAAAACTGTCCCAATGGAAATATCATCCTTCATCGACCTTTCGGCCATCGCCAGCTCCTATCCAGTAACCCTGCCAACGTTCAACACATCCTCAAGAACCAATTCTACCAATACCCGAAAGGTAATTATTTCAGAGAACACCTCTACGACTTACTCGGAGATGGCATCTTCACTGTAGACTCTGATAACTGGAAGTTTCAGAGACAGATGGCTAGTCATGAATTCAACACTAAATCACTCCGCAAATTCGTCGAAACAGTTGTGGAGGACGAACTCTCCGGCCGCCTCCTTCCTCTGCTCTCTGAGGCCACCACCAAGAAGATTGTGTTTGATCTGCAAGACATCCCCCAAAGATTTACATTTGACAACATCTGCAAGATTGCTTTTGGGTTCGACCCAGCATGCTTGTCGCCGTCATTCCCACAGCCAGAATCAGAATTTGCCGTGGCATTTGAAGAGGCTACACGGATAAGCAATGAAAGGTTTAACGCTGTAATGCCCCAATTGTGGAAGCTCAAGAGGGCACTTAACATTGGGACTGAGAGACAACTACGAGAAGCATTGTCGATAGTTCATGAATACGCGACGAATCTCGTCAGACAAAAGAAACGAGAACTCGAAGAGAAGTCTTCCTTAGAATCAGAAGACCTCCTCTCTAGATTCTTGAGCTCAGGTCATTCGGATGAGCGTTTTGTCAGAGATATCGTCATCAGCTTTATTGTAGCTGGTCGGGATACCACATCTGTAGCCATGACATGGTTCTTTTGGTTACTTGCCAACAACCCTAGCGTAGAAGAAGAGATACTAAAGGAGATAAAGGAGAAGCCTGAAGCGCTTGATTATGATGAGGTGAAACATGTGGTTTACATTCATGCATCGCTCTGCGAGACCATAAGATTGTACCCACCAATCCCACATGACACCAAATACGCAGTAGCCGACAATGTTTTACCAGATGGGCCTATAGTGAAGAAAGGAATGGGAGTGGGATACTTTCCTTACGCAATGGGGAGGACAGAGGCGATCTGGGGTAAAGATTGGCCCGAGTTTCGGCCCGAGAGGTGGTTAGAAAAGGAGGGTACTGGAAAGTGGAAATTCCTGGCGAGGGACAGCTATACATACCCGGTGTTCCAAGCCGGGCCAAGGATATGCTTAGGGAAAGACATGGCATTCTTGCAGATGCAGAGGATCGTTGCTGGGGTAATGCAAAAATATCGACTGGTGCCGGCGGAGAAAGAGTTTGATCCGTTTTTCACTTTTTACCTGTCAGCCAAAATGAAAGGAGGTTTTCCAGTAAGAGTTGAGGAGAGGAAGCAAGGTAGGGTCGGGGAAGCTGCTTAATTAATAGCGATTAGTCGTTTATGTATTGGGCACCATGATATGAACAGTGTATTAGTTTTCTAGTTCTAGGGTAGGTTTTGACGTTTAAGAGACATCAGATTTGTGAGAAATTAATACCCTGCTAGAAGCGTAACTATTGTATCGTGTATGCTATATGCTTATGTTGAAATGTTATTTCGTCGTTAACTCTGTATGTATCCATCCTATTCTTTATTTCCTTGCTTTGGCATATTAGATTTCTATTGTTCTTTTGTTTAGCTTCCCTAATTATGGAATGAGCTCGATTAACAAGCAATCTACTTCCCTTTTATTTTTTTTTCCCCTTATTTGTTTGAATTGAAAAAAACAAAACATTTTCCATTGCCACTCCCTGAAGTTTTTGTTCTGAAACCATAGTTCTAGTTTAGGAGAATCATTCCAAATTTCTATGCACTTAACCCCTAGCTTGTTCTGTTGCATCTCTGAGTCCTTGATCGATTTGATTCCTTGGGCTTCCTTTGCTTATTTTCTACACCCCGTCAAGCTGCCATATGTTATGATGGTAGTATGGTCATCTATTAGTTTAACATAGATAGTTCTTTCCAATGAAGAAAGAGTTGGGTATGGGCTAGTATCGAGGTCTATGTTAAAAAATGACATGAAATCCAATTTTGAAATGAGATTCATCAGACGGTTTAAGAAGGCTGAATCAGGCAAGGGATTACTCGAGGATCGGTCCTCTTGGCCATTGTTTTAGCCTTAACCGGGTGTTTTTTTTTTATGCTTTCGTGTTTTTGCATGGTTCCTACACGGGATTGGCGTTGGCCGATCCAATCCCTTAATCCATGGGACCAGTTGATGATGAGAGTCTAAGTCCCCTTCCCAACTGGGAAAAAAAAAATTGGAAAAGCACTTCCTCTCCTTCTGATTCAATGAGAATCGTACTCACCCTAGCAGCCATTAATTGACTCCTCAAACCCAAATGATGGAGAGGTTCCAATGAAAAAAATGATTAAATGACTCTTGGAATTTCCATTCAGCCACGTGGAATTTGGGCTGATTGTAGAGGAAGCAAAAAAAAATAGAAGCTTCCACTAATAACCTAAATTAAGTTGTAGGTCCTTGGATTGATTAAATATTCCTACTTTTTAAATCCCTTGCACCATGGCGTGTTAACATTATAATGCTGGGGTATGGGCTCTAGGGATCTTTATTCATCTTCCTCTGTTTTACACAGGAAGGTTGGAAAGAAGAGAATTTTATTAGGAATCCTCAACTGTACGTTGATGTGGTCACACCATAAAATAAGACAGAATGCGGCATATTTGGAATGGCATTTTTTTGTGGCTTTGCGAATGCTATGGCAAGCAAGGAATAATGCTGTACATAGAAATGGGCAGGTTAGCTTGGCATTTATATGGCAGAATATTAAACGAGGATGCAAGGAGGTCTCTTCGCGTGATCCACGTGTGGTGAGATCAATTGTTGATTTGCGTCTAGTGCGCTTGTTTGATCTAGCCACGAAACCATCGAAGGTAGCACATGTTATGGAGTTGTTTTGGATTTCTCCATTGGAAGGATGGTACAAACTCAACACGGATAGACCGGGTACTGCGGGGGCTGGTGGTGTTATCCGGTCACCTAGTGGGCAGGTAGTTTATGCTTTCTCTGAAAGGATAGGTGTTTGTACTAATTCTATGGTGGAGATAAAGGCAATTTTATTTGGCCTGAAGGCAGTTTTCCGATTGGGATGCCAGAAGATTTGGGTGGAGTCCGATGCAAGATCTGTTGTGGAGGTTATGCCAAATGATGGTCTTCCCTGGTCCGCTCAGCAAGAATGGATGGCAATGCAAAATGAGAAGATTAGCCATCAAGTTCGGTTTTCTCATTGCTGGAGGGAGGTTAATATGGTGGCAGATTTGTTGGCTAAGGCGGCCGCAAAGGGTCGACAATCGCAATCTTGGGGTTATTGTCCTGATATAATTGCTAGGGAAGTGGTGTGGGATGCTTCCCACAGACCTCGGTATCAGTTTGTTCAGGTTTTGGGTTTGCGGGGTGGTCCCTGCTGATGGCAATGCCGTAGATTCTTGTACTCTTTTCTTTCCTTTTAATTTCAATATATTTTGGATTTCTACCCAAAAAATGAAAAAGAAAAAAGATAGGAATCTACTTAGAGGGAGACTTAAGTATAGATTAAATAAAGATCACACTCCCCACTTTGTGCAATGAAAGTAATTTTTTTTTAGAGAGAAATATATCCTACCAAAAACTGCTCGGCTGGTGTGATCTCTATACTTTGAACTAAATACAAGGGGAAAGTAAAGTTTTGGCCAAAGGTGACATCAATGGTCATACTTTAACCATTGAATGAGATAGAATGGGAAATAATGTAAGAAAACCGTCACCGGCAATAAGTTCTTTTTAAAACAATGAGAGAAATATGCCCTAGCAAAACAAGTTGACCCAAATCGAAACCGAATTATTTTTACTGGCCAATAATTGTTTGAGGTGTGTAGGACTAAAACCGAATCGGCCCAAACCAGAACCGGGCCGATCTGTTGACATCCTACCATTAACCAGCACGATAAACCGAAGTTTTCTTTATTGGAAAGAAATTAGGTTGGGGTGTATAAGACCGAGAACAAAGAGATTTATATGAATGAGTTACCTCCACCCGAGTAACTCCATCACTAGTAGCTTCTACAACGTAGAAATGTGACCAGTACTCACTCAGATCGACAAGATCACATTCGTAATGATCATAGTAGGCTAGTCCACCGAAAGCCCAGTTTCTGTACTGCCTCTGCTCTTGTGGACTGATTATTCATGTTCTGGCTACCAACAAAAAATTGAACTCAATTTGGACTTATATAGGCCTCCAAATCGTCATTTAAATATCAAATGTTGATCTGTGAACAAGGAATCAACTAGGAAAGCTCGAGATCTCTTTAAATAGAATTTCCAAAAGTATAAAATAAAAAACCCGAAAAACTCTGGCGCTAGCAAACATGGGCCGTCGGATCACCTTCCAAAGAGGGGGTGGATTCTGGATCGTCAGATCCTCTAAAGTGCATTGAAGCCGAATAGAATTTGCGGGCTAATTCCAGCCAAAGAAATGGCATCTGCGGACTTTCCTTTTGAATGTGAGACACAAGGATCAATATCCTTTTGCGTGTAGCGTGATGTAATATAACTCCTTGTGCGAACAACTTAGCATGCTCGCGCCTGGGTATCTCCAGCGAGGCTGCGCCTTTTTATCTCTTCGTCATCATTTAATAAAGGTTGAATTTAAATCACTGCCCAATAAGTCTCGGGAATCGTGTTATAGGACAGAAGTGATATATAATTATAAATTAAAAGCCCATGTCAAAAACCAATCTACCCTAGAGTTCTTTAAATCTGATTTTTGTGAATTTTTTCGTTGCATCGACACGAAACTGACCGTAGTTTAACTATACAACATCAGAATTGAGTGACGTGAAATGCATTACGAAGCTAACTTGATGCTCTAAATGTTTCATGTTCAATGCACTTTAATGAAACTGTTGTAAGATTGATCAAAATCTGCCTCAAAGTAAAAAGTTTTAAAAAGAAACTTGAAATTCGCCCACGAAAATGTTACCACATGTGCCAAGGGGTTCCCTTGCTCCCCAAAATATATATAGTCACCTCAGAACATCAGTGAACGCATGTAGGAGTTGATCGATTCTGTATCGGGTCAAAACCCAGTCAACTCACCCATCAGATCTGATCAACTCGATCAAAACACATTTGCGTGCTCCTATAACACTACCATGTCATAATAACTGCCACACTGACTCAACACCCGCATGGTTTCCAATAATTAGAACATTGCCTCCACTGTTTCCTATTGCCCAACATTTTGTATTGAAGGGATGGGGTCATAAGATATGACGGATACGTTTCTTGGAGAAGTCGTCCCTAAAACCAACGTGTAAGGTCAGGCAACCCATGAACATATAACCCCACAACAAATTACGGGACTAATGTGGGATTAACCCCCTTAAGGGTAATATGGGATCGTAAACATTGACGGACAATTAGTTTTTCCCTATTCTAATTGTTTCTAGAAAAATCCCCCCCCCTCCAGAATTGAAGTAGAAGGAGCATTTATACAGTAGAAAATCTTTATTTTTTTTTTAAATAAAAAGAAGATAATCTATTGTTTGAGAGATTTGGGCACATAAGAAAGGGGGAAAAGGGACTACCACATGGGCTACATCTAGAAATATGATCCAAATCAATACCATACTGCCACCTTGGATTATAAGGAAATATTACAAAACATCACCTCAAATTATAAGGAAAGACAGAAAGAAGATAGTGCATGTGGGGTAAAACCTGAAAGCTAATTAGGCTACTTCTCATCCCGAACACCTACACCATGGTTGTTGGATGTAACATCACGCTTTCATTTATTAAAAAATTCAGATTGTAAATAGAAAATTAAAACCTCAATACGTCATCATTTTGGCAAAAGGTAGGAAATACAAAATAATTTACATGGCAGATAAATATTTACAAATGAAAAAAGAGGGCTATATTTTAAACAATTAAATTTACTTATGTGAACCCTTACGTCATGAATTTGTAACGTTGTCAAGTGTCTGCAAAATAATTTTACTGAATATTTATTTTTCAGACCTTTTTAATCATAATTGTAATACCTAAAGATATGACTATATGGATATATTTGATGTCACGTTGATCGAGATTCTCGAGACACTATTAAAACTCATATATGTTTCTTGTAATAAGCGCCGAAATTTTATATCTAGGTGATGCTATTAAGATGTGAATGTTGAAACTATAAGAGTAATGTCACACTAAAAAAAATTATAAGAATAATACGTTGTCAATATCACAGCACAATGAATATAATACTAATATATGTGAAAGTGTTACCTTTCCCAGTAGCCACCTTCCCACGACATTACAAACTATAATAATTGAATGGAAGGGACACAAAACGCATTAGTAGATTATATTGCTTCTGGAAAGGGGTGAGAGTTGTTTCCCTTTTTGGAATGTCAAAAGCATTAAGTAGGAGAACATCTAAGAAATGTATGGGCATTAGGTAGACGTTGAGACTTGAGAGTTCAGAATGGTTCAAGTAATAAATGTCAGGTTGGTCTGATCAATCGATTTGTGTCGGTTTTGAAGCTGATCGATCCCGAGATCGAATTCCCGATCCGATCTATTATTTACACTACAACAATTCCTATTTTTAGCTACGGGTTTTAGCTACGGTAATATATTAGTCGTAGCTTAAAATAATTTATAGCTACGAACAATTGTCTACCGTAGGTAATACTATATTATTACCTACAGAATATTTATTACAATAGCTATAAATATTATTACCCACCGCATTGTTATTTTCGTAGCTATAAATATATTATTTGCCACCGCATTGTTATTTCCGTAGCTAAAAAGATATTATTACCCACGACACTGTTATTCCCGTAGCTGTTAATATTATTACCCACTACATTGTTATTTCCGTAGCCATAAATATATTATTACCCACCGCATTGTTCTTTTCGTAGCTATAAATATATTATTACCCACAACACTGTTATTCCCGTAGCCATAAATATATTATTACTCACCGCATTGTTATTTTCGTAGCCATAAATATATTATTACCCACCGCATTATGGTATCGAACCTAAACCTTATGAAACAGAAATTCAACCTCGCTTAATTAACTGACATGATCTTCGTATACCAAAACAATGGTTACTAGATGACATTATTTCTAAAGGAGACCAAAAATTTCCCACACTCGAAATAGTGGCTTCGGGAAAAAAATCTTTATTTTCAACGATAATTTTATGAGAAACAGAAAATGTTGTCTCAGTGTAATTCTCCTTTAAAAATAGAGGAACCCAAATCCATTGCCACTAAAACGGTTCAGATCCCTATCCGATTAGGATCCGGATCCACTTCCTCTAAAGGTAAAGGACTCCTCGTTGACATTGACGAACTTAAAACATTTGCTATTTATCATCAGACGTTCATTGATGATGATGAATATATATTTTCTGCTAAACAAAGTAAGAAAAAATATTTATATGTCCAAGCAAAATTTCACTTTCCATTTTATAAATCATATACTTTGGACGTATTGCTAGATACTGGAGCAACAACTGTACATCGATTCGATACTTTTGGACATGGTTGATACGGTGTTCGATGCCCAGAACAAAGTACAAAGCTTTACGCAACAAATATATAGCCTATTCTAAAAGGATATAACCCAACTTTCGGTTCTAGAAGAATATAGCCCAACTCAATTTCATGAGAGAAAATCTCTTTGAACAAGGAAAAAAAGAGATCATTTCTCGATATCACACATGGATGATACATACCAAAAGTAGAGTAGAAAAAAAATAAAACAATAAAACATAAAAAAAGAAGAAGAAAAAAATTCCAGTTATGCCATTGGTCTACCAGCATAGTGGAAATGGTTTTGACTATGCTACATAAGTGGAAATGGTTTTGACGAAGAAGAAGAAGAAGGGGAGGACGAAGAGGATAACTGAAGGTAGGAAGTCAAGCTTTAGTTGTATCATGATGAGTATCAGATATGAATGCGATTGGATTTAATTGGCTTTTGGCAAAACGCAAGTGTGTTGGTGTCTTATCTCAGTAGTGTCTTCTAGATAAACAACGTAGGAGCTGAACACAAGAAATGTTTATATGAGATTTGTGAAAGTCATGAGAATCTTGATCAATGCAACATCTCATATTTTAATATATATAATCATCACTCAAACACTTCATTATTTAATGAAACATAATCACTCACACATGACATATATTTCCTTTCCGGAAGAAAATGACCTTTTCATAAGTCACATAACTTTCAATATTTATGAAAAGGAATCTTCTATAGGACCATTTAATTTCACTTTTCTGCAGGACCTTTCCAAGAAAATACCCACCCTTTATCTCCGTTGTCCAACCCAGATCTGCTTTCATCGATCCTTTATAAATCCACTCAATTTGGCAAAGGAAAGGCACCACTGAGAAAAGACATCGACACACCAACGTTTTGCCAAGAGCCCCAATTAAAGCCAATCGAGTCCATATCTTATACTCATCATGATAAAATAAAACTTGACTTCTTACCATCAGTTCTCCTCTTCATCCTCCCCTTCTTCTTCTTATTCATCAAAACATTTTCCACTTATGTAGGTAAGAAGAAGTCATCTTCAGTTTCATCCAAACTGCCAAGGGTATACCCCTTGGTGGGCTCTTCATTTACCATAGCTGTTAATCATGAGCGATTCAGTCAATGGGCTACAGAGCTTATTCAAAACTCTGCCAATGGAAATATCATCCTTCATCGACCTTTCGGCCATCGCCAGCTCCTAACCACTAACCCTGCCAACGTTCAACACATCCTCAAGAACCAATTCTACCAATACCCGAAGGGTAATTATTTCAGAGAGCACCTCTACGACTTACTCGGAGATGGCATCTTCACCGCAGACTCTGATAACTGGAAGTTTCAGAGACAGATGGCTAGTCATGAATTTAACACCAAATCACTCCACAAATTCTCCTTCCTCTGCTCTCTGAGGCCACCACCAAGAAGACTGTGTTTGATCTGCAAGACATCCTCCAAAGATTTACATTTGACAACATCTGCAAGATTGCTTTTGGGTTCGACCTAGCATGCTTGTCGCCGTCATTCCCACAGCCAGAATCAGAATTTGCCATGGCATTTGAAGAGGCTACACGGATAAGCAATGAAAGGTTTAACGTTGTAATGCCCCAATTGTGGAAGCTCAAGAGGGCACTTAATATTGGGTCTGAGAGACAACTACGAGAAGCATTGTTGATAGTTCATGAATACGCGACGAATCTCGTAAGACAAAAGAAACGTGAACTCGAAGAGAAGTCTTCCTTAGAATCAGAGGACCTCCTCTCTAGATTCTTGAGCTCAGGTCATTCGGATGAGCGTTTTTTCAGAGATATCGTCATCAGCTTTATCGTAGCTGGTCGGGATACCACATCTGCAACCATGACATGGTTCTTTTGGTTACTTGCCAACAACCTTAGCGTAGAAGAAGAGATACTAAAGGAGATAAAGGAGAAGCCTGAAGCGCTTGATTATGATGAGGTGAAACATGTGGTTTACATTCATGCATCGCTCTGCGAGACCATGAGATTGTACCCACCAATCCCACATGACACCAAATACGCAGTAGCCGACAATGTTTTACCAGATGGGACTATAGTGAAGAAAGGAATGGGAGTGGGATACTTTCCTTACGCAATGGGGAGGACAGAGGAGATCTGGGGTAAAGATTGGCCCGAGTTTCGGCCCGAGAGGTGGTTGGAAAAGGAGGGTACTGGAAAGTGGAAATTCCTGGCGAGGGACAGCTATACATACCCGGTGTTCCAAGCCGGGCCAAGGATATGCTTAGGGAAAGACATGGCATTCTTGCAGATGCAGAGGATCGTTGCCGGGGTAATGCAAAAATATCGACTGGTGCCGGCGGAGAAAGAGTTTGATCCATTTTTCACTCCTTACCTGTCAGCCAAAATGAAAGGAGGTTTTCCAGTAAGAGTTGAGGAGAGGAAGCAAGGTAGGGTCGGGGAAGCTGCTTAATTAATAGCGATTAGTCGTTTATGTATTGGGCAACGTGATATGAACAGTGTATTAGTTTTCTAGTTCTAGGGTAGGTTTTGACGTTTAAGATGTAAGAGTTTACCATCCCTACACTGAAGATTAATGCGGAAGATAAATACCTCCAGTGTGACTTGTTCCAACCATTGTCCGTCCAACCGATGTCCTCTTCTTGATCTACCCTGATATGCCCTGCTGCACAGAGAAAAAAAAAAGAGAGGGGAAGGAGGTAGGGTTTCTATGTACTTCTTAGACAAAAGAGAATGTAATGGAAATTCTCTGATTGCATAAGTGTACACAGGACCCCACCCTTGGATTATTTATAGATCAATCGTCTCCTCCCATTAAGGATCGACGTTGATCTGGGTGCCACATGTCACAAGATCCTAATGTTAATCAATCAACTTAGGTGGGGCCAGGTGACATGTGGGCCACCCAACTTACATTCTTCCACTTGGCCCATATTGCCACAAGGCAAGCCACTTTATGATTATTAACATGATGTATGGCCATATAGTAATTTTTAGATCCTTCTTTTTGGACTTATTCTTTATGTTTATAATAAAACTCCCAACCCATGAATCATGGCGGTGCATGTCCCAGTATTGAAGTACAATGGAAACACTCCCTTCCATGTATTACAATAAATTGTTTATTTTACAACGAACCTCAATTGTGACTACCCTACTTTATAGAATCAATTCAATAATCGATTCAAGGGTCAAACTTTATTGCCTAGAAAACTTTATAGGCATCTGTCATTCTAAAACTTTATGTATACAACCAAATAAATGACAGGAAAAGAAATAACTTTATTTTGAGTCGTCAAAACTTTATATTGCAATATCATAAATAAAACATTCAAAAAAACTTAATGATTTACATAGTCCCTCATGATCCACGTGAATTACATACACCTTGAGCGGTAGTCATTTGGTGAAAGGATCAACTATCATATCATTAGTGTCAATATGTTTTATCTAAATGCGACGAACTCGAATGTCTTCTTTAACAACAAAATACTTTATCTCAATGTGTCGGCAACGACTCACTGAGCATGTGTTGTTAGAGAGACGTACTACTGCAGTATTGTCACAGTAGATCCTTATAGGTCTTTCAATAAAACTTATGACCTCAAAACTGTGATAAACTACCTCAACCATAATGCCTGAGAAATTGCTTTATAGCACGCCACCACTTCTGCTTCAATAATAGAAGAAGCTATCTTAGGTTGCTTTACGCTGCGCCAAGACACTATTCCCTTAACAAACAAAAATGAAGCCAGAAGTGTACTTCCTTGTATCTTCACATTTAGCAAAATCTGAATCTGAGTAACTGATTAGCTTCAAAACATCAACATGTCTATATATGAGCATGTGATCCTTGATGCCGTGTAGGTACCTCAGTACTTTCTTTGCTATTGTCCAATGTGGCAAATCAGGGTTCTTTCGAAACCTACCTAATACTCCCACTGAATATGAGATGCCAGGTACAGACCTGAACATACATCAAATTGCTTACTACTGATGCATAAATGATATTTTGCATTGTCTGCTATTTCAGATTGGTCTTCGGACATTGCTCTAGACTTAGTCTGTCGCCTTTAACAAGAGGTGCTACACTTGATGAATATTGCTTCATCTTGAACCGTTCCAAAATTTTGTCAATAGAACCCTTCTAGGACAGTCCTAAGGTCTTAAGAAACCTGTCCATGTGAATCTCTATGTCTAAGACATTGGAGGCTTCACCCATATCATTTATGTCAAAGTTTTGGGTCAAGAAATATTTAGTCTCGTGTAGCATCCCTAGATCATTGCTAGCTATAAGAGTGTCATCCACATATAACACCAGTATGGTGAAACTAGTTCCCTTGATCTTTATGTAAATGCATTGATCAGCTCGATTCTCCACAAAACCGTAGGAAGTAATCGTGCTATCAAATTTCAAATACCACTATCGGGAAGCTTGTTTCCATCCATATATGGATCTCTTAAGCTTGCATACTAGATGATCACCTTTATCCGAAGTAAAAACCTTCAAGTTGATCCATGTATACCTCTTCAATCAGATCACCATTCAAAAATGTCATTTTGACATCCATCTGGTGCAGCTCAAAATCATAGTGAGCCACCAGTGCCATAATGATCCCCAAAGAATCTTTTCTAGACACGGACGAAAAGGTTTCTTTATAATCAATGTTAGCCTTCTGATTATAACCTTCTGTCACAAGTCGAACCTTGTCTCTTTCAATATTGCTATGTGGGTCTCTATAGTTTTTGAAAATCCATTTACACCCTACAGTAGAGGTGTCCTTAGGCAATTCTACAAGTTCCCATACTAGATTCTTTGACATAGATTCCATTCCATCCTTCATGGCTTCATGCCATAAAATGGTATTTATACAACCCATAGCCTGTGAAAATAATATCGGATCATCTTTTATTCCAATATTAGTTTCACAGTTTTGGAGATACACTTCATAATCTGAAGGGATTGCCGATTTTCTCTCTCTCGAGGATCTCCTTAAAACTTGTGGTTCAGGATTTGTTTCTTGATTCTGGACCACAGGTTCAAACGACAACTGGTTCCTGATGTGGTGTATCCTGATGTGGTAATTCATCATGAACAGTTAGTGTTGTTCATGAACCACAGGTACAACTGGTAAATGGATAAATCCCTGACCACCAGATATATAAGGAATTATCGATACATCTTGTTCATTGAACTCAATGTTTCGACTCTGTATACTCCCACTGTTGTTGTAAGATCCATACTTTCAAATTTCGAGGACGAAATTTCTTTTAAGGGTGGTGGAGTTGTAAGACCCGCACGCCACGAACCTGGCCTAACCTTATATTTTGTGTTGGGACCCGTCTACATATCATGGTCGAGCCAAGTGGACCAAGTGTGTGAAGAAACCCAAGACCCAATATGAAAATTTACCCAAAAACAGTCAAAATGAGGGTAGGGTCGCATGTTTTAACAGGCAGGTCCGACCCTCCCATCGACCCTCACCATCGACCCTCAACCATGGGTCGCAGGGTCTATGAGTTGCCCGACCCTCCCATCGACCCTCACTATCGACCCTCGACATTCGGGAAAAAACAGCACGAACCAAAAATTGATAAACCTTCCTAATTTCAATTGGAACCTTTCCTAAACTCAATGGGACTTATTTTGGGAGGTTTTACTCTATAAATAGGACGTCCCTAAGCCTCTTTCACTCCTTTTACAACCCTATTTGGATTGAGAGAAAGAGAAGAGAAGGAAGAGAAGAAGAGAAGGAAAACTTGAAGAAAAGGCTAAGGAAGAAGAGGAAATTCAGAGGAACTCTGAATCTCAGCAAAACTAAGGTATGGATACATTCCCCATGATTTAGTTAAGACTTTAGAATGGTTTATGAAGAGGGTATGACTTAGAAGAAACCCAAATCATCCATCCATGGTTTCGTTTCAATGGAAACCATGGAGGAGATCATTAAACCATGTAGGTGAATAAAGTATAGTTCTAAACCATAGAACATGTATAGAATGGATTGTGGAAGTAAGCCATAGGACTTAACCATGAAAGAGAGAACGAAATCTGATATTTTCGACTCAAACCATGGAGGGTCGCACCTAGGGTCGATGGCAGATCCGACCCTAGCATCGACCCTCAGTGTTCGGGAAGTTCAGATTAGGGGGAGGGTCGCACCTAGGGTCGATGGCAGATCCGACCCTACCTCCGACCCTCGGTTAATAGAATGGTTTTTAAATTCTGAATAAATTCTAATTAAATTTTATCGACTTTGTTAGGTCTTCTAGCAATATAATAACATTAAAAATGTGATTTTAAAGCTTGGAAGATGATTTATTAACAAGCTAAGGTGAGGGAACAAGACCCAAACTAACTGGTTAATAATAAAATGTTTTATTTCTTGAGTCCAATGCCATATTGATTTTATGCGTGTATGCTTGTAATGTGTATTCAACATGTCATCCAATATTTCTATTATTATTGTTAATGCATATTTAAATTTATTGTTTATAACATGATGATGATGATGATGATGATAGGAATAGGCATGTGAATGTTTGTGTTTGGCTAGTGTATATGGTGCGGGTAGGGATGGTATCAACCGGTACAGCCATGCCGTTTTCATGGGGTGTATATTGTGCCATGGTCTATTCAAGTCATGTCCACTAAGCAAGTGTTAGTGTGCTTGATGCGAGGGGAGCATCAGGGGGAGGACGTGACATTGTGGTTCAGCCTGGTCACCAGACTCTAGCTCTATCTCAACTCAAGTCTTGTCCACTAACATCGTCGTATCGCCATTACCTTAGCAGAACTAATATGTCGTAGGGTATCAGGGGGGGGGACGTGGCATTGTGGTTCAGCCTGGTCACCAGACCCTAGCTCTATCTCTATGGATGTATTGAGGGATGCTGGGGTGAGGCCTTGGATACATTGTTTGGCATTAGGGTTGGTTAGTTGCGAGCCCAGTTTGCAAGCCCTCGCCAACAGAGGCTTACGTGTTGGTATGGGCAACCGGTACAGCCATGCCATTTTCATGGGGTGTATATTGTCCATGGTGGGTGCATGTGGGGCGACGATGCCATTTTCATTGGGCGTTTCCACACACTCGTGTATAGAGGTGCGGCGGCCACCTATCCTTTCTATAGCACATTGCAAACTTTAAACCAGACCAAAGATATGAATTGATTGCATGCATATGTATTGTTGCATTGTTTTGTTTACTTACTGAGCTCAAGTTGGAGAGCTGACCCTCGTGCGCACAAATCTTTTAGTTTCTGATGTTGCAGGTATTACGATTGAAGATTATGTCGACACGCCAACATATGAACATGTGATGGTTATGATGAGCAAGCTGTGGAGGACGAACATGGTTCGTTAAGCGAGCGTTTCAATGGTGGATTCGTTTAGTGTTTAGTTTTCGTATTTGGATATTGTAATATGTATTAAATTATGTTTTGGTTATATAGAAATAAATGGAATATTAATTATTTATCTTGATTAGACTTTAGTTCATTATCTGTAAGACTTCCGCTATTTATTTTATTACCTATGATTAATGTGAAATGTGTTTTGGTTTATCATATGTGGGATAGCCTATTTTGAGATCCTGGTTGAACTGTTGGTTTGTTGACGGTTCATCACACCATTCTGGTTGGTGCAGAATTGGGGTGTGACAGTTGTCGTCATCCTCTAGAAACTTGACAACTTTAGACTCTACAATGGTAAGACTATATGAGGGACAATAAAACTTATAACCCTTTGATCTTTCAGAATAGCCAATGAAATATCCACTGACTGTTCTAGGGTCCAACTTCTGAAGAAGTGGATTATAGACTCTTATTTTGGCTTGACAGCCCCATATGCGAGTATGCTTCAAACTCGATTTCCATCCATTCCACAACTCAAAAGGAGTTTTAGGAACCAACTTGGATGGTACCCTGTTCAAGATATATACTGCTATTTTAAGAGCTTCACTCCACAATTTCAGAAATAGATTAGAGTTACTAATCATACTCCTGACCATATCCATAAGTGTACGATTTCTTCTTTCAGCAATACCATTTTGATCAGGAGATCCAGGCATGGTATATTGTGGTACAATACCTTGCTCTTGAAGATACCATGCAAATGGGCCAGGTCTTTGATCATATTCTGTGGTTCTACCGTAGTATTCTCCACCTCTATCTGATATACGATTTTAATCACTTTTTCAGTCTGTTTCTCTACTTCTGTCTTGAAGTTCTTAAAGGCTTCTAATGCCTCATCTTTATGAACTAAAAAATAGAGATACATGAATTTAGAATGGTCATCAATGAAGGAGATAAAGTATCTTTGACCATTCAGACAAGGAGTGGAAAATGGGCCACAGATATCTGTATGTATGATTTCTAATAGTTCAGTTGACCTTCTGGCACTTTTCTTGGTTTTGTTAGTCTGTTTTCCCTTGATGCAGTCCACACATAACCCTAGATCAGTGAAATCAAGAGTCTCAAGGATTCTATCATTCACTAATCTTTTAATTCTGTCACTAGATATGTGACCTAATTTAAGATGCCACAACTGAGAGGATTTTTCATTCACATTCATTCTCTTTATGCCAATATTATTTACAGAGAGTAAACTACTTTTATATGTTGGATCTAGATTTAAGAGAAATAAATCATCAACTAAAGAACCTGAACCGATGAATACATCATTTTTTTTAAATCCTTATTTCTGTACTAGAAAAATTAAAACACATAACCCAAATGTGTTAATCTAGAAACAGAAATCAGATTCTTTACAAAAGATGGAATATAAATGGTTTCTCCTAAATCCAACACATATTCGAATTGCAATATCAATCTATAGACACCTATAGCTTCCACTTGAGATTTCATCCGATTTCCTAAATGGATATGTCTCTCAGTTTCTTTCGGAAGTATTGTCTACAGAAAACCTTGCATGGTATTGGCCACATGGATTGATGATCTAGAATCAATCCACCAGTTATTTGAATGAGAATCAACTAAATTTGATTCATAACAAACCAAAATTCTCTGAGCTGAGATGTCCCTCATGCGCATGATGTAGTCACACACATCATCCTTACCATTGTAACTTAATGAGTCTGATTTTTCCATTATAGTGCTTACTAACATCTTGTTTGAACTCACAAATTGAGCATCAATTGCCTTCATGTAGTCAATGACCTTCTTACATTCAAGAATTGATCCTTTAATGCTCTTGTCGATGACAAGCATTAGGCTCAAGTGGTTAGACCGCTCCCACTTATCATAATGAGCAATTTGGACTAGCGTACTGGAATCCGTAAGAGCATCGGGCTCTTCTATACGGAGCGCCATATCCAAATCCATGCACTCTAAGGTTAAATAAATCTTCTATTTCCAATCTGAATAATTTTTCCTAGTAAGCATTGAGAGACAAATCTGGTTATAAACTGCAAACAACAATAAGGAAGTTTAGATTTATTGGCATACAACTTTATACTGATATCAACCCACGTCAATAATCAGTAACACACTAAAATTAATTATAATCTACCTGTGGGCTAAACTTATAATCAATTTTAGTATGTGAAACTTTACACTAAGTTGATTGACATCAAACTTAAGTGACAGACAGATGTATCCTACAAAATTACCTGTGGGCTAAGATTATAGTCTATATCTGTCAAGGTCTGTATTAATAAGACTAGAATGCTACACTACAATTCAGAAGGTTGTTCCACACCTGTAGGCAGAAGAAGGCTCCCACTGTCTTGTAGTTTCACATTCTACCTTATTCCATCTTCTCACATAAGAAAAGAATATTTTCCTGTGGGGATGATATCCAGTCCCAATGCAAAAGATGCAATTTTCTGATGCCTACCACTAGAAGGGTATTTCAATCTTTTATGACATCCTTAAATAGACACTTATATGTGTTAAAATATAAAACTAATTATTTCCCTGATTTTAACACAAAACTTTATTATAAGGGCATATTTGTCATCTATGAGATCCTGAGAAACACACTTATATGTGTTAAAATATAAACTTAATGGTTTTCTTGATTTTTAACACAACTTTATTATAAGGGAATTTTAATCATTTATGGCATCCTTTAAACAAACATTCATAAGTGTTAATATAAGTCTAATAATCTTAAAAGAGTTCCTAATGGCTTATTCTTTTATTTAACACTGACTTTTAATGGCGTTTGTTACTGTCACTAAAACAGTGACTCAAAACAACCTCACTGTATTCATATATTTAGTGGCGTTTATACTGTAATTTCACTAAACAGTAAGATAAATCATTCTGATGTGTACATCTATATACAGTGGTGTTCTGTCTTTAAATGTCACTAAAACAGTCCTTAATACATTCTGTTATGTTTATAGATACAGTGACGTTCTGTCTGTAAATGTCACTACAAGAAAACTAGATTTTTAGCGACGTTCAGAACACACTGTCATAACAATATAGTCACTGTTCTTTAACTTTTAGCGACGTTCAGAACAAACTGTCATAAAGGGTGCAGTCACTTATACAGTGACGTTCGGTTCATAACTATATTATGGTGATATATAATAAAGATAGTCCAAAAACATTAAACGTCACCATCTGTATAACAGAATCACCCGGTTTAAAAGGTCATGGGTCAGACCGAAAATGAACCGAAACATAATGGTTCTAACAGGTCCAACCAAAACAGAACCAATCCGGGTCCATCCCGGGTCAAAAGGTGGGTCTCCGGGTCAACCCGAATTGGAATTGGTTCGGGTCATGGGTTGAGTTTGATTTGGGTCAACCCGTAACCGGGTTTTCTTTATCCGGTTCATATTATTGAACCGGGTTGAACCAAGAGCACTAAAAACCCTAATTTCCTTTTAAATCTAACAAAAAAATCTGTTAAATTTACAAAATCTGCCATCGTTATGATTTTTATTCTTTTCACTCTTATCAGATCACGGAAATTGCAACCGCGGCGGCAAGGAACATGCTGGAATATCCAGCACTCCCTAATCGAATCAGGCGAAGACGTCGGTCACCGCCAGAGCACCTCCAAATGGCCAGAGAGATAAAGAGAGAAAAGGATAAAAAAAAAAACCCACGGCAAGCTTGCGGCAGCCTGCTGGTTGCGCATGGCCGCGGCCGGCTTGCCCTTGCGGGCTGGCCTGCTGCGCCTAGCGCGGCCGGCAGTCTGCTTGGCTGCCAGCAGTATCTGCAATGGCTAGCTGCCGCAAGGCCGCGGCTGGCTAGCCTTTGCGGCTCCTTGAGCAGCCGGCCAGAACAACATAAATTTTTTTATTTTTTTTATTCATTACAGCCGATTCTAAAATCAGATCGGTGGATGGGTGGCTGAAACCCTGCTCTGATATCAAATGTAAGAGTTTACCATCCCTACACTGAAGATTAATGCGGAAGATAAATACCTTTAGTGTGACTTGTTCCAACCATTGTCCGTCCAACCGATGTCATCTTCTTGATCTATCCTGATATGCCCTGCTGCACAGAGAAAAGAAAAAGAGAGGGGAAGGAGGTAGGGTTTCTATGTACTCCTTAATCTCAGACAAAAGAGAATATAATGGAAATTCTCTGATTGCATAAGTGTATGCAGGACCCCACCCTTGGATTATTTATAGATCAATCGTCTCCTCCCATTAAGGATCAACGATTATCTGGGTGCCACATGTCATAGGATCCTAATGTTAATCAATCAACTTAGGTGGGACCAGGTGGCAGGTGGGCCACCCAACTTACATTTTTCTATGTACTCCTTAATCTCAGACAAAAGAGAATGTAATGGAAATTCTCTGATTGCATAAGTGTACACAAGACCCCACCCTTGGAATATTTATAGATCAATCGTCTCCTCCCATTAAGGATCGACGATGATCTGGGTGCCATATGTCACAGGATCCTAATGTTAATCAATCAACTTAGGTGGGGCCAGGTGCATGTGGGCCACCCAACTTACATAAGAGACATC